>APFE030790789.1:297745-349172 GCA_000404065.3 Pinus taeda
ATATTTTAAAAAATCGCTCTAGGATTCGCTCCCAAACCAGAAGCTTCTGAAAATGTCGCTCTCGCTCCCGTTTTCACTCCCGCTCCCCGCTTTCGCTCCTGCTCCCAAGTAACATTGCATTTGACTCATACTGTTCCATTATCAATCCTCAATATCTTGATTTTCTTCCCTGTTTGATTTTCCACCAAAGCTTGGAAGACACAGAACCATGAGAATATTTCGTCCTTCTTCAAGAAATATATCCAAGTTTTGCGAGAAAAAGTCATCCACAAAGACAGCATAATATAAATATCTTCCTAATGATGTCACAAGAAACACACCAAATAGATCAAAATGATCCAATTGCAAAATATTTGTGGTCTTGCTATTACTTGAGGGGAATGGTCCCCTTGTATGTTTTCCCACGGCACATCCCTCACATACACCTTCATGCTCTATTTTGAATTCGGGTATACATGTAACCATTTTCCTTGCATCGGATAGAGCCTTATAGTCAAGATGAGCAAACCTCCAGTGCCCTAGTTCGGATTGAAGAGATGTGTCGCAAGACATGGCTCCCAATGGACTTCCTCCAACTTGATATAAACGATCAACCTTGAATCCAACAGTAAATGCTTCTTTGAAATTTCTTTTCCATACACGTACCTTTCTATCGATGAATGCCACCTTGACTCCTTAGTCTTCCATCGCCGAGATAAACACTAGATTCTTCTTTAGATCAGGTATATATATTATATAGTACTTCTTGAAGATGAACGGTGTTACCTTGATTCAATTGAAGGGTAACATTCCCAACTCCCTTCGAGGGATAGGTGGCATTGTCTCCAAGGATAATTTCCAAATATGTATCCTTCTCTATCAGATTTGAAAGAGCTTCCTTGTACCCATTGAAGCGCCTTGAGGCACCACTATCAATCAACCAATTTCCAAAAGTATCTGAAAGAGAGGCAATAAAGAGGGCAGATGTAAGATAAAATTCCTTTTGCTTAGAATTTACAACATTGAACTCATTATACCTGGAGTTTCTTGTTCTTTTAGAAGCTCAATCACTTCCAAGTTGAGTAGCGGAAACATTCCTTTTCCCTTTGTTGTTGAACCTGCTATTCCTTTGATTGTTATTGTTGCCCCTGGAATGATTGTGATCATCATCATGAGATGTGTCCCTTCTATTTGGACACTCCCTAGCATAGTGACCAAACTTGTTGCAAACGAAGCATCTTCCCTTCCTTCCATTTTTGAATCCCGGTCTTCCTTGACTTTGCTTTTTTCAACCTGCATTGTTCTTCCTCTTGGCATGAACGAAGAATGCGGTAGGATTATTCCTATTCGAAGGCATCTCCAACTCCATCATCCTTGTTTCTTCTTGAGAACATCTAGTCAACAATTCTTCAAAACCTAGAATTCTGTCATTATTGAGAATAGTAATGTTGAACACATGCCATTCGAGAGGAAGACCTCATGAAGTAGGATTGAATATCCTCACCTTTTCCCTTCTTTATATCCTTCAACTTGTTCTTGTGGAAAAGAATTTGATTTGCATTGCTAGATTTGAACATGCCAACCAACCTGTCATATATCTCCTTTGATGTATTCAAATCGGAGATGTAAGCAACTAATTGCTTATGAATAGAATCCCTTATGATCTTCTTGGCTTTGACTTCAACCTTCTTGTACTTTGTCTTAATAGCAACCAGTGCATTTAAAGGAGGTTTCAGAATCTTTCCCTGCACATAATCCATGACATCTTGCTCTTCTAAAGTCAAATCAAGAGACATCTTCCATGCATGATAATCAAACTTCTCATGAAGCTTATCATCAGACCTGTAGGATGTGGAGGCCATTGAGACTTGTTCTAGATCAGTGATTGCTCTTCACTCTTGCTTGGGCTTTGTCCCCCCCCCACCTATTCCGTGCACCCTGGCTCCCTCCCCTCCCCCACTTTTACCACCAACCCCCATCTATACCTGATGTCCCTGGATTCGTCCCCTCTTCTAAGCCTTCCTTTGACTCTGGTCGAAGTCATCACTACAACCTCCGTTCACTTTCCAAGTCCTCACCCAGCGATCGTTGTGGCATCAGAATTATTCCTCCCCCTCTGCCCACTAAAACCCCTCAGGGCAAACACTCCAAATATGCTCAAGGCTATTTTCCAGGCGGGATTGGATGTAGCTCATGGTCGCCAACTCCCTATTGACAAGGTCCTTAGAGCATTGACCTCTCCTCCCCCTGGTTCTCCATGAAGTGATTATCCTTCAATTGTCGTGGGATGGCTAGTCCCACCAAAAAACTAGCCTTTAGATGTTTGCTTGAGACAGAGATGGTGGACATCATATTTCTACAAGAAACTCTTGCTCCTTGTGACTAGATCATCCCCTCTTTAGAAGCCCTTGTTCCCAATTGGAATTTTAATGCATTGGATGTTCGTGGATGCTCTGGTGGTCTGGCATTGGGATACAATTCTCGGTTTATTAAACTTCTTAATATTTGGGGGGGTGGGTATCATTGGAGCTGATATTTTTACCTCTGATCTCGAGGAGCTGAGACTTATCAATGTATATGGACCCTGCATCAACCAGGCATTTTTCTGGGCAAATCTCCTTAATCTCTCATGTATGCAAGCTGACAATATCATCCTTGGAGGCGACCTTAATTGACCCTCTATCTGATCATATCAGTTCTCTGTTGAAGGATCATCACATATCTGATATACCTATGGCATGGTCACAACCTACATGGCGTAATCGGAGGACTAGAGAATCCATGCATGCCAAAAGGTTAGACAAGTTCCTTGTCAAAGAACCTCTTTTGGACCACTTTACATTATATCGGCCAGTGTTTTAAGATTCAGCCAAACCGACTCTGAAACGGCAGAGTCAGATAGAGTCAAAGCATGACCGAGTTGACTAGGTGGCCAGCGCAGTTCGGTCGGCTCAGTGGGCACGACCGAAAAGCAAATTTTATTCTTTTTGTTGGTTTTTTGGGGACCCCAAAGCCCATTCTTATATGCCTTTGGGTTCTTTAGGGTCCATTTTCCTCTCCCAAACCCTATAAAACCTACCCAACCCCTCTCATTTCCTCACAGCCATCTCGTTGCATTTCAGAGAGAATTTGTGAGTTTGTGAAGAGTTGTGGAGTTTGTTTTTGGAGCAGCAGTGAGGAGTCTTGGGCAAACATTGGAGCAAGTGTGAGGAGCTTCTTGGGCAATCATTGTAGCAACATTGAGGAGTTGGTTTGTTGGAGCAACTTTGAGGAGGTAGTTTGTGCCTAGAAGTGTTTTTTTTTCACTTCTAAAAATCAGTTTTTGCTTATTTATTTTTTGTGCAAATCTGGAAATTGAAAAGAATGTTTTTTGCAAAAGAAAAGAACATTGAAGCAATGCTATTTTTTTTGTTTTCATTTTCAAATTCTTTCCTTTCATTCCCAAGTCAAAAAATAGCACCTATAGTGAAAGATGTTGCTTGGGCATATGTTGAAACGGTTGATAGTTAAATGCATTGCAAATTTTTCCATAGAAAAATTAAAGATGGTCCTAGGGGCATTAATAGGTTGAAACAACACTTGGCAAGGATTAGAGACCAAATTACTCCATGTGAATCACCACAAACTGGGGAGATTAGGAAGGAGTTGTTAAATAGCTTTGAGAAGTTTAAAGAAGAAAAAACTAGGCAAAAAGAAAGAGGTTGAAACTGAGAGGAAGAGGAGTATACAAAAAAATGATGGCTACCAACCCCCATTTTGATTTTGAGGGTTCTTCTTCTATGTCGTGTATTGATGCATCCAACCCTTCAGCTATGTTCCTCCCTCTTTGGAGTCTATTCAAGAAAAGAGTAAGGGTAAAATGAAAAAGAAGGGTGATATGAATATCAAAAGTTATTTCACTGTCACACCCTCCTTCCCATCATATGCACATGGTCCTAAAGCTAGTAGAACTTTGCAGCCCACTTTAAATGACCATTGGAAGAAAGAATTGAGGGAGACTGCTTGTGATTACATATGTAGATGGTGGTATGATGTTGATATACCATTCAATGCTTCCTGTTCAACAAATTATGAGCCTATGTTTGATGCCATATTTGCTGCTGGAAAAGGCTTCAAAGGTCCTACTATACATGAGATAAGGGGGGATTGTTTGCAGCAAGAAATTTCCTCCATTAATGAGTATTTGAAAGATTTCAAAGACTCATGGGCAAGAACAGGATGTACCATCACGTTAGATGGATGGACTGATCAAAGGAACTGTACCATCATAAACTTTCTTATCTTCTGCCACAAGGAACCATGTTTCTAAAATCAATTGATGCATTTGATAAGGTGAAAGATGAAAAATTGTTGCTTCAGCTATTGGATGAGGTTGTTGAGGAGGTGGGGATGGATACTATTGTTCAAGTCATCACAGATAATGCCTCTAACTATGTTCTTGCTAGTAAACTGTTAGAGGAAAACACAAAACCATCTTTTGGACCCCATGTGCTGCACATTGCATAGACCTCATGCTTGAGGATATTGGCAAATTAGATTGGGTCTAAAACATTGTAGATCGTGCCAAAAGCATAACAAAATTTATCTACAATCATTCATGGATTTTGAGTCTGGTGAGGAGACACACAGGAAGCAGGGATATTATTAGGCCTGCCATCACTAGATTTGCAACTCATTTTTTAACATTGCAATCTATGCTTTCACAACATAGAAACTTGCAAAACATATTTTCCAATGATGAATGGAATCAAAGCCAGTGGTCTAACAAACAAGAAGGCAAAGAATTAAAAAAGAAAGTTAAAGAAAAAATATTTTTGGAGAAAGGCAACAGAGATTGTGAAGGTTGTTGAGCCACTGGTTAAGGTGTTGTGATTGGTGGATGGGGAATGATTGGCTATGGGCTTCATTTATGAGGCTATGGGTCAAGCAAAGGAGAAAATAAAGAGGGCATACAAGGATAAAGTGGATAAGTATGGGCCCATTTGGCCAATCATTGATTAAAGATGGAACAATCAACTCCTTCGCCCTATACATGCAGCTAGGTATTTTTTGAACCTACGATATCATTATAAAGCTCAGGCAGCAAGAGCTTTGAGTGGGGAGGTTAGAGATGGATTGATTGACTGCATTGATCGCATGATCCCATTGGAGTGTGATCAGTTGGAAATATACCGACAAATCACAACCTTCAGCAAAGCCACAGGTACCTTGGGAAGAACCTAACAAAGATTGCAAGGGACGCAGATGAGCCAAGTAAACAAAAATTTCAATTTTCAAATTCTTAATACTTATTTTGTTAAATTGTTTATAATTTGAAAGTTGGATATAATTTGTTGAGAATTAGAACTTGAATTAACTCATTACACTACTATGTTTTTTTGCAGCACAATGGTGGGAGGCTTTTGGTAGCCATTATCCTCAATTGCAGAAGTTTGCAATTCGTAATTTGAGTCAAACATGCAGTGCTACTGGGTGTGAGCGCAATTGGTTTGTCTTTGAGAGGATTCACACGAAGAAGAGAAACCGTTTGGATCAAAAACGGTTAAATGATCTAGTCTATGTCCAATACAACCTCCGGCTCAGACGCAACCAATTGCTGAACAAAAGACCTTATTCAGATCCAATTGTGTTGGAAGATATTGACCCAACATCAGATTGGGTAGTGGAGAGTCATCTAGCAGAGTCTGATTCTGATGAGGATCTTGATTTGGATTTACAAGCAATGGCATCACTTGAATAAAATGTTCAATTGAATGTAGATCCACTTGTACCAGCCTCAGGCCCAGCCCCAAGTCCTCCAGTTGCAGGCACTTCCTCTTCTCAGCCACGACAGATGCGCATATCTTGTTTAACTCAACGTGCAGCTACTGCACAACCTGTTAATGATACCACTACTACAGTTGCAGTTGGAAATGATGAGGAGGAGGAGCCATGGGTTTCCTTGTCTGACTTTGATTCAAAGGTTGAGCCAAATGATGTTGGCTCCTCCAATGGTACTGGGCAGTGGTGACTAGTGATGTTTCACAGTTTACTTTTGTTGTAGAGGCCATTTCTAGCCTCCTTGGTTATGTGTTTTTGTTATGATCTCTATATCATCATCATGTATGTATTAAACAATGCACTGGGTGACATTTTGATATAATGGATATATTCATAAGCCTACTTTGATCATATGTGGTCTTCTATCTATATTCTAAAGCTTTGTATTTGGAAACATGAACGAAAATCTTTAAAATTATGTTTTTTTATAAAAAGAATAAATATTTAATGTATTTTTTACAACGACCAAGTCATTGAAATCTAACCTGTCGAGTCGATACCAAGTCGAACGCAGAGTCAACCCTCGACCGTTTCCAAGTCGAAGTCGGAGTTTTAAAACATTGATATCGGCAACGTGGGGGCTTTGTTGGACTGTCTTATCACTCTCCCATTTACCTTGAATTTGCTAGTGTTGATTGTAAGTCCAAAGCCCCCTACAAGTTCAATTCCGCCTGTCTCAAAGATGTGGGATACATTAATATGGTCACCGATTATTGGAAGGCTCACCCTCATTCTCCTGGTCAATCTGTTTCTGAAGCATTTGCTAAAAAGATGCTATGTCTTAAGCACAAATCCATTGAATGGGCCAGAGAAAAAAGACTTAAGGGTGACCATATTCTTAGATACATTGAAATGGAACTTGTTAACATGGTGGACAGGGATGGTCGTGGTTTTGATTCCCCAGAAGCCAAAGAACGACTAATCAAAATCGAAGCAGACCAAAACAGAATTTTGTAGGATAGAGAGGAAACCTAGAGACTCTGGAGTCGAGTCATTTGGCTACAGTGAGGAGATGATAATACAAAGTTTTACCATCGGTTTGCAAATGGTCGACGGGGTATCAACACTATCTGGCACTTGGAGGATGATACTAGTCACCAAGTAAAGACTTTCAATCAATTGGCTACCCTCAGTACAACACATTTTAGTTGTCTTCACAGAGCTCCACAGGAAGCTACCCTCGCAAAGATCATCAAGGTGGTTGGGCTTTTCCCTAGATTTGTAAACCATGAAATGGCAAAGGATCTTGTTCACCCTGTTACTCTAGGAGAACTGGAAGGCACTCTTAAATGGTTTAAGAAAGACAAAAGCTCTAGTTTGGATGGCTAGCCAATTGAATTTTACCTTGCCTTTTTTGAGGTATTGGGAAATGATCTCCTCCAGGTTATTGAAGAATGCAGGGTGAGTGGCCGAATGTATGATGCATTCAATTCTACCTATATTGCACTCATTCCCAAATCGGATGACCCCCAAAGTTTCAATGATTTCCGACCTATATCTCTACAACTACATATACAAGATCATTGCAAAGATTATAACACACTGCCTCAAGCCTATCTTATCTGAGTATATATCCCCGGAGCAGTTTGATTTCCTTGACCACAAGCATATTCATGAAGCAAATGGTACTGCACGAGAGGTCCTTCACTCCATCAAAATCAAGAGGTTAAAAGGTATGATTCTTAAAATCGATCTAGCTAAGGCCTTTGACCACACTAGCGGACTCTATCTGAGGATGTTATTGACTCATTTGGGCTTTCCTTTAACTTTCATTCAATGGATTATGTGTTGTATTTCTAATGTCTCATATATTGTTCTTATCAATGGCTCTGCCTCATCTTTTTTTCATGTTGAGCGAGGCCTCAGACAATGCTGTCCACTCTCAACTCTTCTTTTCTTGATAGTCACGTAAGGGCTGAGTCAATTCATAACAGAGGAAAAAAGACAGGACAGACCGATGGGCATCAAGATCACTAACAGCTACATCCTTACCCACCTCCTTTTTGTTGACAATGTACTCATATTTCTTAATGGCTCGATTGGTGATATTACTGCATTCTCCTTTTTCTTCAATCATTCTATTTTGCTACTGGAATGTAATGCAATCATCTAGAATCAACACTGACATCTACTGGTTGCTCTCCAAATGAAATCCACAGAACCTAGCAAAGATTTCCATATACCATTCTCCCCTTTGATGAAGGACTCAAATATCTAGGATTTCAACTCAACCCTGTTAAATACAAGATTATCGATTATGTGTTGTATTTCTAATGTCTCATATAGTGTTCCTATCAATGGCTCTACCTCATCTTTTTTTCATGCTGAGTGTGGCCTCAGACAACGCTGTCCACTCTCACCGCTTCTTTTCTTGCTAGTCATGGAAGGGCTAAGTCGATTCATAACAGAGGAAAAAATACAGGGCAGATTGATGGGCATCGATTGGTGATATTACTGCATTCTCCTCTATTCTTCGATCATTCTGTTTTGCTAATAGAATGGAATGCAATCATCTAAAATCAACACTGACATCTATTGGTTGTTTTCCAAATGAAATCCACACAGCCCAACAAAGATTTCCATATACCATTCTCCCATTTGATGAAGGACTCAAATATCTAGGAATTTGACTCAAGCTTGTTAAATACAAGATTGTTGATTGGGTTTGGTGATATTACTGCATTCTCCTCTATTCTTCGATCATTCTGTTTTGCTAATAGAATGGAATGCAATCATCTAAAATCAACACTGACATCTATTGGTTGTTTTCCAAATGAAATCCACACAGCCCAACAAAGATTTCCATATACCATTCTCCCATTTGATGAAGGACTCAAATATCTAGGAATTTGACTCAAGCTTGTTAAATACAAGATTGTTGATTGGGTTTGGCTTGTGGCAAAGATCGAAAGGCATCTGAATATCTCGCATCATAGATGGGATATATTCAACAATTGTGTTGTAGATTCTTGTGGAAGGGAAAACAAGGTCACACTTTTGCTTAGGCTAGATGGGATTTTATTGCTCTTCCAAAAAAATGAGGAGGATGGGGTATGAAAAATTTAGAAGCATTTGTTAGTGCTCAAACAGCGAAAATGGGTTGGAATGTTCTTACCTCCAAGAACCTCTGGGCTGAGGTGGTCACCCAGAATTATATCTCCCCACTCCATTCTCTCGATTGGAACAAACAACCTACTTGGAACAGATCAAACATATCTACGGTTTGGAGGGTGGTTCTCAACTCACTTGCATTTATCAGAGATGGATTGACCTGGAGGATTGGAAATGGTCACTTGGTTCGCATTAGATGGGATCCTTGGTCTGGATGCGGGAATGCTTATCAATTACCACAAGAATTGTTTCACTTCCTTACCAATGCTGCTATTACTAGACTAGCTCATATTGTCGACCATGAAAACTCTTCTATCTTCAGACAAGCCTAGAAATTTGTTGAATTGTTGGACATCCCTCCTATCTAGCAAAATAACTGGCAATCTTATATCAATTCTCTTATTGAATCTCATGTCCGGATCACTGAGGGGGAGGACGAGCTAATTTGGGCTCACTCTCAGAATGGCAAATACTCCCCTAAGTATGGTTACCTCTTTATATTTTCTGGTCATAAACCCCCTATATCTGCTTGGTGGTGGAAAGTTCTCTAGAAATTGAAGGCGCCACCTAGAGCTAAGCTATTCATGTGGTGCATCCTCCAAAACAAAGTACCTATCGGGGATAATCTCCAAAAGCTAACTTATCATAGCCCAACCTAGTGTATTCTTTGTAAACAGGCCTCGGAATCTATTGAACACCTATTTCTTACATGTCCTATTACTATTGCTTTCTGGCAAGAGGTACTAACACTACTACAACTTCAATCTAGGTAGCAAGGTGTCGATATTTTGGAAGCATGGCAATTGTGGTGGTCGGCAGCTCAAACACATAGGATCTAAAACCTTCCCATATTGATTTGCTAGAGTATTTGGCTTCAAAGGAACAAACTCATTTTCTCTAGTACCTTACCTCGTTGGCCGCATGTCACTTCTCACCTTATCTCTATATATCATAGCATCCTGGAGGAAGACTGACCCCCCACAACTCGCAATATCTTTGCTGAGATTATTGACAAGAACTCTTCATGGGCATATTTTGATGGCCCGACACAGCTACATGGCTATGGCAGGGGTATCTTACTTCACATCACAAATAATCATTTCTATAAGATTTAGATGGGACTGGGGGATAGGACAAATAATTTTGCTGAAATCATTACACTACGTCATTTATTATATTTTGCACTTGAGCAGGGATGTCGATTACAAATTTTGGTGATTCTAAACTAATCATACACTGGTTTAATCAACAATTTGCATGTCACATACACACACTCCGGCATATTTTGGATGAGACTATGATGTTGAAATCACATTTTGATTATATCTCTTATCATCGTATATACAAGGAACGCAATCAAATTTCTGACCAACTATCCAAGGAAGCCTCTCACCAGCGACGGGGACTCTGGATGATTCAAGAACAGTCAGATCAGGGCTTCTACAGTTATTACCATCGACCATATGAGGACCAACAGCAAAATGGAGCCATCAGGCACTAATTTTATTGTCTTTTCTGGATTTTTGATGTTTTTAATCATTTTTTCTCTGTATATTCATGTTTATATTTTACAAGAACGTATCATATGTAATTATTAACAATCTCCCAATCTTGGGATAGATATATTTTTTTGATAGTACATCACAAACATTGGCATTACCACACATACAACATATGCTTCTAGCATCTACAACATGTAATTTTCAACTAATTAATGAAAATTATGATTTTTTCCTTGGGGAAAAAAAGTAAATATAATATCATTACAACCAACAAACATCCAAAAAATTCTAAAATGGGTATTTTAATTATCATCAAACATTTCATCAATAGGGTCTGACGCAAGTGGTAGAGTGAAAAAGTTGTTATCCTCCCCACCCAAATTCAAAACCCGTTAGTGACATGTCCACTCCTCATGAGCCAATTGTTGATTGGAACTAGCATGATATCATACACGGGTTCTTCTATAGAGGGGCAACATCTTCATTAGTGAGAAGGTAGGTGTTTCTCTCCCCACCCAAGTTCAATTCCTCAATCAAAAATGCATGAACTAAGTGTTAGACTCTTCATGAGCTAATAGTGCGTAAGTCAAATGTTGAGCTACTTATGAGCTCTATCAAAAATTGTTGGGCTCCACATGAGCATTTATGACAGCCTTCTTCATTTTACCCAACTTATGCTAGGTAACCCTCTTTGAAATCACCGAAAGTGCCCACGAGGATTCCCCAAGATGTATATTACGTCAAAAAATAAAAATGATTAAGAACATTGAAACGTAAACATACAAAACCATGTACAAGCAATATTACAAGTTTGTGTGCTAATTATATATCTTGCTTTAACTTATACAATAATTAATAAGTTTACTATGTCAACTATTTTAGTAAATCCAACAATAGTATTTATCTATTTGAAATAATAGTAACTTTACAAATTTGTTAATCCCTCACTAGCATTTTCTAAGGAAAACAGATGTGTAGATATTATGCCACATTTTCTACTCTAAGGTTATGCATTAAATGTTTCATAAAAGAAGAATATAGTTCATTGTCCATACCTTACGCATACGCACTCGAGCAAGTGCCTCCATGAGTCCTTTCTCTACATCTCTTGTTTGATCTAGATTTAAAATATTGGTTTGATTTTCATCGCTAAAATACCTACGTAGAACAACAATAAAACATCTAAGTATGTCTACAAAAGGTGGATTCTACAATAATATTCAGCTATATAATAATTGTAAAAAGCAATGGAAAAAAAATTATGTCGACCACAATAAGCTTTTGCATTAATAACATTATTTTCCATACAATATTTCATTGCTTATATAATGAATAATAAATTGGCTTTTCAAAGAAGAGAAAACACAAAATAGAAATATTGTAGTTTCATTGAACTTTTTTATTTAATGTAAAATGTCAATAGATCATTGAAATACTCAGGCGTGATAATATAATATAAATGTGCCAAGACTGTCAACATAGATTATGGCTTGAAATCAAGAGAAACCAAATACTTTCCCGAGAACTTACATACATACATACATATATATAGTGCTTATTTATATATAATGGGAAAGTGAGGCCAACTAGGTTCCATGGACATTATATCATACAAATAAGCTGAAAAAGGCTTTTAGTCTCCCATTGCAGTCAAAGCAGTGAGATCCCCTCAATATGTATTTAACATAAAGTGAGGAATTATCCCTCGTTTCAAAAATCTGAACTCTATCATTCATCCTTGGATAATTTTGAAAAATTGCACTTTGAAGAAGAACCCATAAGACTTTCCTTACTGCCATGCAGGGTAGGAATTTGGATTTCTCTTTACCCGTCATACAATTTTTTTTTGACGTTTTGGGTCTTTATGTTTCCCGTCAAGAAACGTTATATTAAAAAATTTTCCCTTCAAGGGTGATGTTCTCATAATAAATTAACCCTTCACTAATAAAGTTTTGATTAAAAAATTACCATTCAATAAATAATTATGTTGAAAATTTTCATATATTTATCGTAAGGAAACTCAATTGTGGAGGTTTCAATAAAAAGTGTTGAACATTTGAAATTTGCTCATTTAAAGTATATAATCAGTCCAAGGTAAAACGCTTGATGGTTATCCATTTCATATATTTAAATTATCATTTAAAACCAACAATTAAAAAAAACTTGCCCAAAAAAACTTGCCCAAAAAATACCCTGCTGTATGAAAAATAAAGGGGCATAAGTTGTAACTATACCAACGCTGATTAGAATTTAGCATATTTTCAATTAAAAAAACTTGCCCAAAAAATACCCTGTTATATGAAAAAACTTGCCGCGTAAGAACGTTTGGTGCGTAAAAACGTTTTGGAAAAAGTTCCAAACGTCAAAAATCTGTCGTTTACTCTTGCAGGCACGTCACTCAAAACGGGCAATGACAAATTCCAGCCATCAAATACGTGCAAAAAGCCTTATGACGGGCAAAATGCCCGTCAAATTCCATCCCTGCTGCCATGAAGCATACAATGGCCTTGATGACTTTCTACACATCGGAAAACATGATCAAGATATAAGATGTTTTTACTTTGAAGGCAATCTCATTTGTGATAATAAACTTGAAGATGAGATTGATAAAATTGGACATAATAAAGAGCTGAACTTGGAAACCTTCAATGAAAAATCCACTAGTCGAAGTTTTGAAGAACATGGAGTAAATTGTTCCCCTCTTTTGGAAAGGATTGATTGTGAGGAGGTTGTCATAAATGCTTAATACCCCTTGTCTTGTGCCCTATAAAGCCTAGCCTTGACTTATGGGTATTCTCACCCTTCCTCCTCGTCTTTGACTTGTGATTGTTCTCATTTGTTACCATTAATTGTTAATAGCATGAGAAATCAACTAACTGTAATTTTCTAACCCCGACAACTTGGTTAATTTACTTCCTAGCAGATGCAGACCTACTAAACAAAAAACAAGGCTGAGATTTTAACACAAAATATAGATAATAACAAAAGCATATAAAAACATCAATCCCATGTACATGCACACAAGATGTTTGCCCTTCAATATTTGTTGTTTCATTAACAATGATAATCTATAGCATATAGGGGCTCTCTTCATAAGATAATGGCCCTCTAAAGAAAAGCACTGATGCAACAATAAACCTAGAAATGTTCCAATTGATCAAACCTTTCACTTGTACTTCGATCTACTTGCCGACCTAGATTCTTTACTTTCCGCCCTTTGCACCCTTCCTCAAAACCTGCACACTCGGATGAAAGTCCTTCACCCAATCACTGAAATTTCACTATCTCTCTAGGTCTTTCGCTCAACAATGTGCCCTCCCCTTAGCCTAGCCTTCCTTTAATAAGTTTGAGTTATTGACCAAACCCACAACCCTAGTCCCCAAAATGATTGACGATTGAGATTAGATCTCAACATCACTTCAGATCAACAATTGAAATTCATCTAATTCATTAATGCAAATGACTTTTGCATTCATTAGATTAATTCACTTTTTCTTATAAAGTCAATTACTTCAATACTTAAATCCATTGCTAAGGTTAAAGATCAATTACGCAATTTTTGCATGTCTACACATTTAGACCTGTGCAAAAGTACCTACCCGCCTCATCAACGGTATCTTCACATAGATCCCAATTAGAGTTGCATTCAAAGACCCTTATCTCTTGTGTTGAAACCAATGAGTTAATCCATACTGTTGATGAAGATTATATCAACCTCATTGACATTTGGATAAATGAAATTTGTGGTAGTGGTAATCAACATTGGAAAAATTTAGGCCTTGTACTTCATGCATATGAGCCTATTGTGCTTCTAAGCCTAGGAGTGTTAAAAGTTCCACCTTATGCCCATTTGATTTCTAGTGCAACTTTGTTTTGGTTCATAATCAAATACAAGAAAAAGCCTCATGTTGATGATCACTTCATCATGTGCTTCCACTAGATTTATGACTTCACCTAGCACCCATAACTCTCAATGAACCAATGGCACTAGGAAAGAATAAGCTCCAATGAGCAGCAGCTTAGAATGCTTGATTTATTTCCTTGCATGCATTTCTTGATTGATTGCCCAATGTATTATTGGTTTTCCTTAGATTTATTTATTTGTAAAGTTTTTCATGCTTAAACTTACAAAATTTTAATTTTCCACAAAGTAGTATTTTTCTTCCAAGGTGGTAGATTCATCATTGTTGATGTTTTTTTACATGTTAGTGATGTGTAGAGATTTTAGAGTTTTCATACACTTGCCAATAGCTAACTTGTGTTGATAATTTGCATGAGCTCTCTTGCTCATACTCTAGACTCAAACAATCCTCTCGCTTTTCCCTTCAAATATGTAATTGTGCTAGTTCGGCCATGGTATATCATACCACAACCCTCACTCCTCATATGACAGATGCACATATGGATGGTAAGCATTATGGTTTTGTTATGCTCTGTTTGATATTCAATTTATTGGTTTGATACTTGTATGCAGAGTTATAACTTTGGAGTTAGTTGTGAAAGTGATACACATTAAAATGAGATCTAATAAAACTTTATAACATTTATCATTTTATTATTTGTCTTGTCATACCATGGGGAGCATATTTTTTTCTTTAAAAGTGTCATGCCTTAAGCATCAGCCAGAAGAGTTACCATTCAATTAGCATGCAGGAATGGCAATAGCCCAGGGTTTCACCATAAGTCACAAGAGTTAACCCGGTTCCAAGTGGCGACTAGGATAATTGGTGAATTGCTCCAAGTGACAACTTATTGAGCATGATTCTTATGCAGGATGCTTTCCACATGTAGTGGATAGATACATCAACATAGCTAGCTCATTCAACCTTTTCTTAGAGAAATTTTTCTACAAGAAAACATCTAGAAAAGTCATTATGAATACATCCCTAGATAAGAGGGAGTGTTGGATTTTTGTAGCTATGGTCGGTCTTCATATTTAATATTTTAGCCCTTCAAATATGTGCAACGATAAATACAAGTCCTGTTCTTCGTTTCGACTTAAAGAAAAAGAATTTCAGTTTTTTAAATTTAATGTTTGTCTCCACAAATGTCAAGTTGGCCCTCCAAAAGATCAAGTCAGCCTGACCCTTCGGACACACCACTTCGGGTTCATCCAATCACTATATATACCCATTAGACATCATCAATTGAGAAGCAATTTAAATTACTTTTGTTCAAGAGAAGGAGGAGAAGGACAAGAGAAGATCAAGTTTAAAGGGCAAGTCGAGAATCTGTGCAGACCTAATCTTTGAGGCAGCAACAGACCGATTTCAGAGGCAGCAGGTCGAGATTTCAGGGGGGCGAGATTTTAGGAGGTCTCTGGTTGACCAGGTTTGTCCTGGGTATGTTTGTGGTCAGTTTGGTTTCTTTTTAACTAAAATATCAGACTGTATCTCTTGTTGAGTTGAATAATTTCTCTAAGGAAAAGACTGTTGGATTTTCCCCCAAGTGGGTTTTCCTAGAGTAGAATTATGTGTCTTATATGTTTGGCTGTCTCTTTATGATCCTACTAGCATTTTTGCTTCTACTGTTGAGATCTTCTGTGTAATTGCTTTATGATGAAAGTGAACACAAGAAAGATTAATATAAGAAATCATAAGTAATTATCAGTTTAGAAGACCTCTGAAAAATCAACAAACCAGAGCACTTTTATGATGGGAGTTACCTCTTGCATGCAATGCACTATTCAGGGAGAGATTTCATTATGCATGGCATAATTACTCTAGAAGTTATACTGCATGTATGGCTCAATACTCTGAGAGTTACACTTTATACATGGCACATAAATCCCATGTGTGAGAAGCACAATTGCTTAGGAGGTTTAACTTCTATTCATAATATTCAAGTGGGGCACATCAATTGGAAAATATTCCCTTGCAACATCAGCGCATGGAGTCTCATGGAGCTATTCTTAGCCCTGTTTCTAACATCTTCTTCTCTTCTTATATAAACGAGAGGAGGGAACACTAGTTACACAAGTAATCAATGTTATTTTCAGTGTGAGTTTGTGAGGAACTATTTGGGATAGTAGAGTACAGATAATATAATATTTCTTTTAGTATGATAAAGATGTAATTGCTGCTACAAATTTCAGTGTATTGATTTGTATTGCCAGGTTTCTCTTTTCTTAGACCTACCATCCTTTCAATTGACAGTTCCATATGCAACGTTTACACTCTTAAATCTTCAATACTTTGGTTTGGTAGTTGCAGATATAAAGTTTTGATAGATGATTTCCTAACATTTCAGATTCAGCAAATGGTTTAATTTCTTCGAGTGCAGATTTGTTATCATGAAATGAAATTTCTACAAAAGTTTGTAAAGTTTTCCTATCATCTATAAAAATAGAGGACTTATTATTCAAAAAATCAATTTTTTCCACGTGAATCATTGAAAATTCACATCAGTCATGCTCTTTGGAAAGGTAATATTTTTGCAACATTGTGCTTTGTTCCTAAGATAAGTGGCAAAGTTCACACATTTGGATATGTGTAGGGTACTAATATTTTTTGTCAAATAATTTTTTGATGAAAGCTTAACCCAACATAATAAGTCACATGAGTGAATCTAAACATCAATCACATACTTCATAGGCCATCCATGAACAAAATGTAAATTCACAAGGATTATAATCTTTATAGAAAGGATTTTACCATGTTTTTTCTTGTAAACTTAAGACTTTGGTTTGGATCCTTCTCAACTCATTATGAAGCTCCTGAACCTAAAAAAGTAGTAATAACCACTCAGTTTCGAGCACTTAATTCACTTACTATAATCATCATTGACTAATGAATTACTCAATCCCATGATTAACATAACCATGAAATCTATTGCTATTCACAGCTGGAAGGAAAAAAATCACCTCTAGCTTTTCTGAGCTGCATCTGTATAAAAGAGTATAAGGAGGCAATAATGTTAGTTCCTATGAGCTGAAAAAAGGTTTAATATGCAACTTATAGTTAAACAGATTCAATAAACAATCTTCTACCTTGCTTCTAAAAAATCATCTATGTTGACATCATGGTCCAACCTCTTAAATGTTTTCTTCAGTACCTACATAGGAAGGATGAATATCACAAGTTATATAATATAGCAAACTTGAAAGGAAAATGAATTACTCCAATATTATACATGCTTCACATAACATCGTAGGAATAGCTTAATATAACTTTATTACAAAAAAGGTGGAATGAGCAAAAAAACTAAAATGCGGAGATGCCAAAGAAAAAGACAAGTAGCTTACTTCAAGGCTTTCGAGTTTCCTGTTTTCATCAACATAATTAATTTGTTAGTATTAGAGTGCAAAAATAACATTTGTAAAGTTGACATAAACGATATCTTATTGTAAATACTAATTTGCTTTATAGTAAATATTAGACGGTAAGTATTTGCACCTTTTACATCTCTCTTGTGGAGTCAACTCACAAAACTTTGCAATTACATCTTCCATTACACTGAAAGCAAAGAGATCAGCATATCTTGAGATTCTCAAATGTTAGTGTTTCATGTAAAAGAAATAAACTTTGTTCTGGCAAAATTATAATATAAAGGAAGTGACAAATATAAATATTGAAAATGCATAACAATTGTATTTCTTATGCCAAATTCCTCCTCTGCCATCTCAAAGATTTAAATTAATCACTATAAACGAAAAGGAGAGATATCTTACTAAGCAAACTCATTTCAGTACTAAGAAATCAGCATTTAACAATAGAGCACAATTGTGACTGAAAGAAATACCTATGAATGAATTAAAAATAATCAGAGCTTACTTAAGATGTAAAATGAATAAATCTTTTTGGTGATGCCTTTCCCTACACAAGGGGAAGGCATGGTGCTTTTCCCACTCAATTACTGAAACCGGGGTAAAGGATTTTCCAATCACAATCGATATACCACATAGCCATAAAGTAATAGACTATAGTGCTCCCTCCTTACCACAAAGCCATAAGGTTAGCCACCCACAGATGTGGGATAGCAGACTTTGGGTTTCCCTGCAAGGTTTTCCTTGGAAAAAAAGATGAAACTTGCATCAATAAAGGATTGATGCAAGGATTACAATAGTTATTGTTCGTCTCTTTTGGAAGCAGCAGTCAGAATTGGAATTTCTCGACATACAACATCAGTGAACAAGTAGCAATAGTCAACAAAATATTACTCTTTAGATTCTCTTTGATATCTTATTGAGTTCTTTCATGGAGTGGTGGTTTGAGAGCGTTTAATACAAAACAAAATTTGTCTTCAATATTGTCTAACATTTCCTAGCCAAAGCATTGTTAATTTTAGGGCTAGATTGTTCTCCACTGTAGATAATTGCATTTTTAAACTTTTTCAACATTTTTACATTACATTCACCCCATATCATCATATCATCATAAGCAATTATATGGAGAGAACAATAACATGAACAATGCAGCCAAACAGTAAGGAACAGTGAAAGCATGCACAATAGAGACACCAGGATTTTGGTCAGTGACCAGGGCAAAACCCCACATGGGGGAAAACGCATAAATCAATTCTTCTTCTATTTGACATTCATCAATGTTCAGCTGAGATAAAAAGTACAATAAGAATGAGACATATGTCTTTCATCATTAATCTCATTAGGCTTCATAGGGCCAACCTGGGATCATACGTGATCCTCATAAGTCAATCAAACAAGTATTCTCAAGATCTCTGATAGGGCTGCTTACAAATCACTGTAGATAACACAGATCTCTGTCTCAAGTATATGCATCACTGTCATACGTCATTACATCACTTGTCATAAGATCACTGTCATTTATCAAGGTCACTGTCATACATCATTAGGTCACTGTCGTGTAGATATTGTCATAAGGACTGCCATATATCAATGTCACATCACAGCCATATAAATCACTGTCATAAAAGAATCACTGCCATACATCAAGAAACCTTGTCCGAATATCACTGTTATCAGAACTGGAGTCACTGCCCAAACATTATTGTCATAGGAACAAGAATCACTGTCATAAGAACAAATATCTCTTCCATATATCATCTCCATTCATCACTTGTCAAGAGAACAATATCACTGCTATGCATAACTGTCATAAGCGTAAGTGACACTACAATAAGCGCAGAAGATCACTGTCAGAAAACTCTGTCATACTGTCATATGTCACTGTCATACGTATAGAAGATAGGGCTTGATAATAAGTCCACTTGACTACCCTTAAGCTCTTCCATATATCCATCTTTAAGACTCCAAATCATCTGCCTTCTAACAGCCCTCGTTGTCCCTCTCAAGGGACTATACTTGGAGCTTTACCAAGCATCTTCTTACAGCCCATTATACCAGAATTGCAAAATGTCTAATCTGGACCATAATATCTGGCAAATTCATCGTTAGAAAAGACAAGCACATACCTGTGATAGACGTCATATTTCTGTCCACAAATACATTTCGGGCAGTGCACAGGATCCTGAAATTTCAGCCCTGGTTAGGGCTTTCTGTGGCTGCTACGTCCTTCGGCCCTACTATACGGCCCTACTATACGGCCTTCAAACCTCTTCAATTCCTGTGTTGATGGTCAAGGGTACCGCGGCCTTCTTCCTGCTCCTTGCTGGGCCTCTCGGCCCTCTCAAAACAGACTTTTGTCCCATTGTAAAACTCGGAATCACCCAGCAGCCTGTGCATAGAGAATAACCCTTGCCCTTATGCCCAGAACTCCTCTTTACAAGCTCGGCTAGCCTCCTTCCTTACTTAGCCAATCAGATCATAAACAATAGACACAGAAATACTCCTCTTCGCACTTTGGCCAGAGCTCTTAAGCCTGTGGCTATCTCAGAAGACATTCTCTAAAGATTTAATCTCAAATTTGTGTTAATGAGCTTCCAAGGCCTCTAATTTATATAATTCAGTGGAGGCAAGGGGTGCCTTTTGAGTCGAGGTGACCCTTTATTTAGAGAGACAGACTTGAACTTGAGCTATAATAAATTCAAACAAATTAATATTTGTCACATAATATTATAATAACATGACTTGAGTTCTTTGATGGGTCTTCTTGAAGATGCTTGCCCAGAAAAATTTGTCACATCAAAGCGCAGTGTCAAGAACACATTAATAATAATATTTCTCTTTTGGGGCAATATAAGCTTCTTTTCGGGTAGCTGGGTTTCTCTTTGGGGTAATTGGATTTCTCTTGGGGAAATTCATCCCAAAGCTGCCCCAAATTTCAACAAGCATCAAGGACTTTTCTTTGATGGGTCTTCTTGAAGATGCTTGCCCAGAAAAATTTGTCACATCAAAGCGCAGTGTCAAGAACACATTAATAATAATATTTCTCTTTTGGGGCAATATAAGCTTCTTTTCGGGTAGCTGGGTTTCTCTTTGGGGTAATTGGATTTCTCTTGGGGAAATTCATCCCAAAGCTGCCCCAAATTTCAACAAGCATCAAGGACTTTTCTATACTATCAAAAAAGTATCATTGTGGCTTTGATTTGGCAATTAACTAATGCAAGTAGTGGTTGAGTGTGCATAAATTAGCTAATACAAGTAGTAGTTGAGTGTACATAAATGTGCAAGGAGAAAGTATTTATGTAGGTAGATGGCAATGATAATTTCATTATTTTAACTTATATCTTTTCTTTAGTAGAATCGATGCTTTCTAACCAAAGAAGAAACTGTGGCCATCAGCGAAGGAATTTTAATCCCATGCATAGAAATAGTCACAAGCTTGGAATTTGTAATGTAACTTCTAGTACTCACATTTTCCATAAACATTATAGGCAGTAAAGGAACAACGCCATATAGTACAAAAGGACAAATAAATATATATTAAAAGCAAGGATGATATGGTATCGTGATATGCAATCAAAAAAACAATCACGAATAAGACATAAGAGACACTCCTTATGAACACAATCCTACCTGATAAATATTAAGTCTAAATAATAGCAATTAAGTTAATTACATTAGTATTAAATCTAGCTATTTGCGAGGTCATCTACCACTTGGTGTCTCAATTAGATGGGCTAGTGGCAAGTCCATTGATTGACTACATGAACTTTTAGTTGATATCAACATAACTAATTGAGTCTTCACATGCATCTAGCTTTCTTTATACTTCCACCACGATATATTTTCCTTTTCTACATCATCTCTTGTTTATAGTGTTGGAAAATGATACAAAGCGGCAGCTTAGTAATTCTTATTTTGCTTAACCTCAATATTTGCTTGTTAACTTAATTAATCTTCTTTACGTTCTTTAGTTAGATCTTTTCATCAAACAAATATCAAGAACGAAACAATAACACAAGACACAAAATTAGGCTCTCAACCACAACAAAACCCCTCTAAGGGGAAAACCTGAAAAACTCTTATCTTCTTAGAATCTGCTTCAATTGAGATACAAAGACCCAAACCCTAGACCAATTCCTTCTCCAAGTACCAAGTCAACCCTCCAACAAGTCTTTCCCTGATCCTGCAACAACCAGCTTCAATATTGCAACTTCGACTTGCCAGCTTCAATACTGAAACACATACTGCTACTTTGAGCCTACAATTTCGGCCCTGCAGCTTCCATGGAAACCCTAATTTTGCTTCCTCTTGAGACCTTCCTAGAGCAAGAGAGCTCTTCCCAAGGTCAACGAGGTCAAGGTAGGGTATTCTTCCTTCCAGCTACAATATTTTGCACTTCATCATACTACAACTCGTACCTACAACTTTGGCCTCCTACAGCACCAAAAACCCTAGAATTTTGCACGTGTGAGAGAGATAGAGCCCAAAATAGAGATTTTTCCTTCCTTCTTGGATTCTTCTTGCCTTTTAGACCTTCGCTCTATTTCTCCCAGCTTCAGATCGAACTTCCTTCTCGATAGATCAAACTTCTTAAGTGAGTGTGTGCTAAATGAGGTGGAACTGCTCCTTTATATAGCCTTCTCAAGGGGTCGAATTCTATCCTTTAGGCCGACTTGTAATTGTTAGGGTCGACTTGTACTTTTGGAGTTTCCAGGACTTTCTAAACTAAAAAATAATTTTTTTTACAATTACATTTTGCCCGGAAGGGTCTTATAAACATGATGTTGACTCCTTTGACTCATGACAATAAATCCTAAGACCTAACAAACCCTAGAAGCATGAAGAACATGCTTTTACCTAGAAGACCATCAATAAAGAGCATTAAATCCATGCTTTAAAATAATATCTTTTTTTATTTTCTTCTTTTGTTTGTTACATAGGATACATATTGAAATGAGTACAACAATTATGAAGACCAAAACTAGTTACATTTTCAATATATAGGATATGACTTATCTATGTATGGTCATAACACGATCTTTCGTTGTATACTATCTTTACACATTTGTGGGAAGGCAATATCAGTTTTCTTGCTATCCAAACAAAGATTCAATCGACAATAACGAAAAGATAGCATCAAAAAGGACAATGAAAAGTGGTGGAAAAAAAATGAAAACTATCTCAAAATTGATGCCAAGAGAAACTATTTATCCCTAACCCAAATGTGGATAAAAATTTTCCCAAGATAATGAATCGCAAGTGAGATTTAAAAGGGAATTCCATCAAATATTAGTTATCTTCAACGGGGACACAAAAAATCTCATAAACATTCTTAGGTGCAAAATTTTCACCAAACTAAAATTAAGGCAGTGGTTTAACAAGTTATTGGATGACTTTTGCACTGTCTTGAAAGTTATTGGATGACTTTTATAGTAGTGAAGCAATTGCAACATTAACTTTGATAGTGAGTTTAAGAAGAGTTTTACATTGACTTGCACTAGTGCTTCCTTTGCAAAATTCCATGTCTAATCCAATTATCATTGAGGTTGCAAATTCATGGGTATGTATCAAAATCAACCAATCAAGTGAAGAGGCAGCGACAATCTTGAATTTCATATTTAGAGGTACAACATTATATATTTTATAAAAATATACATATATTGGAATTTGATTATATATACTGAAAATTTAACAAACAAAAAAATTATAAAATTTAGAAACAACTGAATCAAAATATCCATTTAAACATCTAGATAAAGGTCACCATATAGTTATAAACTATAATTTTAAACAAAAACAACAAATTTGATAACTTCATTACATAATGATATTTCAAAATTGAAAGATGCATAAATAACAAATGAATATGATACTAATATACAATAATTCATAATCACGAAAATAAAATGCCAAAATAAACCTCGAAAACTTCTAATCCTAGTAATCCACCTAATCTTCATAGTTTCCACCCTCAACATCCTCCAATGGAAAATCATCTAATCAAGTCCCCCACTCTAGAACCATAGCCAAAAGAAGTTGGAATAGCAACAAGATCAACAAAAATAAAAGCAACAAAAACTCCCATGACTTGTCATCCAGAAAACGATCACTAGAACAAGAGCCCAATATGAGACTAACCATCAAGCATTCAACATTATCAAAGCCCCCTTCTCCAGTGATCAAGAGATAAGTGAAGGATTTACATGACTATAAACAAGATCTTCTTCCTTTATTGATGCTAATTTGTCTCTTTACATAATCAATGAACCCGTCAAAGTTGCAATTTCTTTATATTACTAAAGAGTTGGAAACCAATGAAAAAAACAAATTGCAAGCATCTATACTTCCAAAACTTCAAAACCATAATATCACCACCATAAAATAAGCTTCATAGAGCCTCTATTGATATTGCTTCTACATTTCCAAATGCACCACTCCGTGTAACAAATGCAACAAAATAATTCTTAAGTTTTGAGAGCTCCATTGAATGAAGACAAGCCTTGAAAACAATGCTACTCTAAATCCAATTAGCATCACCTTATATTTGTTTGGAGGGTGCCTCATATCCCTAAATATCCAAGTGAGCCTCATCATAGTACATTGGGTTCAAAGCATGTGCCAAAGAATGAATATGGGCATTGTTTTTGTCCACTTTTAATAATAAGTGTATCCTTTATGGTACCATACAAAAGAACTATTGATTGAGTTAAACAAGAGCACACTAGGTCAATTAGTAAGTAAAACACACAAAGAAATACATAACAATAGTAGGAAAATATTCAAAAACCAATCCCTGCCATTGGGTTGTGGAGTCAAATAGGGGCTAAGGAAAATGTTTGTTTGAGAGATGGATACTTCCAACGAGGCATTTGTAACAAATGAACATGAATAGATCATTATGCTTTGAATACAACAACAAATGCTAAGACACAACCTTATCATCCTTGTTCAAACCTAATCCTTGTTCTTGTTCCCACACTTCTTGTTCTTGTTCTTGTTCCCACACTTCACTTGGGAGATTAGTATTTGACTTGATTCTAATCCAATGGGACCTCCTCTGACACTTTAGGGTTTAGAAAGGGCACTACCGAGGAAAATTAATCGATATAGCGTGTCGAAGGTAATCCTTACTTACCACTTTCCATCTATCCCTGTTATCCATCTACATTCTTCAAGTTGGTGGTCATTGGTCATTGGGATTGGCACCCTTCATCCACATCCTTGAGTCAAGGTCTAAAAACTTGGCCTCGAAGGTTGATGCAGCTAAAAAAAGTTAAAAGCATATAAAGCCACAACGAAATAAAATGTAAAATGCAAAAGATGGTTAGGATAGTATTTAGTACAGGGGCAAAACCCTAATATGAGCTCTACCCCCCTCATTATCCATGACTTAGCTCAAGCATATAATGCTTCATCTCATAAAGGAAATCTTGAAAGTCTGAACCTTGATGAGTGACACTGCTACAATGCTACATCTTAAAGGAGTATTGGAAAAATATGAAGCTTGGGCTCCTAAGTTATGCACCAAATAGAGACAAATAATTAAACGTGCACCAGAGGAGTGGCAAAAGCAGATCGAGGAAAGTAACTCATACCAACACAATTGCTCCCTCCTGACATCAATACACTCAAGATCTTGGACCTCCATTAGTTGGTCTCATGCCTATGGCAACTGCCTTGAAGTCTTTACCACTCCATGACCGTTATTCTCACACACACCTATAGATTAATGGGCTAACCTGGGACATGTCACTTCCCTTGGGGGGTTGGAAACACCTAATAGAATCGTTCACCTAATCATCCCTTACATAAGTGAGATTTATTTACAAGACTTAATCTACTCAGACATGTGAAGTTGAGTTTTGTGTGAAGTGTTCTTGTGCCCCTAACGTTAGATATGGTTCACTATGATCCTTTAATGGTTTTATGCCCCTAATGAAGTTGGCCTCCCTTGATCTTGAGAAGTTTTATCCAAGTGCCAATCTCACAGTAACAGATATACCTTAAGGGATGGGCTAGACCCTCTTCAGCACCACTCCATAGGACATTTTGCCCTAGTCTAAGAGCATAGACGACCTTTATGCTTTAGCATTGCCCCTCTAGAGATCAACATTGGGCTTTGAGATGATTCCAAATGGTACTACATTCCCTCATGTACCTCAGATGTTGAAACGATGAGCCATAGGTCTTAGATGTTGGACTACTTGATGATGTGTACAAATGGACCCATGATGCCCACAGGCTAGCCTTGACCCTATTTGATGGGCATTGCTTGTTTTGGAGCTCAAACAAGGATGATTATCATTGAGATGACTTGAGAGGGCTTAAACATTGTCCTTGGACTCCAACGCTTGCCTTGAATGATGCCATGTCACCCCCACAAACCCTAGGAGTCTGACATAAGCCTCTTTATGGAGGACATCATGGTTAAGGAGGCACTTTTTGCAGATGTACCCATGCTTTTAAGGATTTCTTAGAGTCAAGAACACTCATGGACCTTGTTGTCACCTAAGGCGCAACGCTCAAAGTAGGGGTTGCCACTTTGATCCCTACTCACTCCGTTTAGACTTTCTCCTAGCTAAGTCAAGGGGGGTAGTCCCTAAAGGTGATAATGAGGGGAAAACCCATTGGAACAACAAGTCTTAAGAGACTAAGGGAAAGATCACTACCTCTCTAAACAACTTGAATTTAGATTAGCAAGTGTGGTTATTAAGTGATCAAAGCATATCTTAACAAGATAAAACAATTGAGCTCAATGAGGCATAGTGACCAGTGCCTAATGAACAATGCTCAATATAGATTATATCACTTGCACAAAAAATCTCAAGTACTAGATAAGCAATGCTGCAAGAAGTATGTTAGTGCCACAGATCAAGATAACCAGAAATATGAGCAGTAAAGCGAATTAAGAACAATTGCAAGAAAGAAACTTATATTTCCAAGTAATTATGGCATTCAAAGTACAATAAGCTTGCAATTATAAAGTGAGCCGACAATTAAGTGAGCCGACAATTCCTATTACAATGATCAAATGCATGATGAGATGCAAGGTCTTGTTTATTTTTAGTTAAATGCCTAAATCTATGTAAGATCCTTCACAATTGTTTTGAAGCAAGTCTCACACAAGGTTGTAGAAAGAAGTCCAGGAGAAGGAAGCTAAGGCCTCATTAACAATACCTACCCTGGAGTTCTAATGACCGAAGTGCCTTCGTTCCTACAAGGGATTGCCCACAAGAGAACTGCAAGGTCACATGTTTTAACCGTTCAGTAACCGTCAAGATTTTCAACTTGAAGATTGGAGAAAGTTGTCCTAGGATTTCTAGTTAATTTTAAAGATGCAAAACATAATGCCAATGCAAATGTTTCAATGAGAGACAATTAGATCAAGATGCTTCAAAAAAGCTATATCGACTCACTTAAGATCAAGATTTGCTTTAAGCACAAAAGATTAGCTTAATTCAATAATTCAATGAAGCATATAAAAAGGTACTTAATGATACAAAGTTAGACAATTAGTATGACATGAAATCTAAATAATATGCTAAAGTGCTCCAATAGAGATTAATGTGCTCAATTACCAAGTGACGTTATTGATGTGTTAACGAAAAAATGTCACTTTACTTGTAATGCATTTATATGTAGTTTAGAGAAATTATGAAACACAATTAATTAGATTTAACTGCAAAATGACTTGAGCCTAAAATGCAAATGAGGTTAGTAAAGAAATAAACATAATGTTAATGCAAATTTAAGTTAATGAAATTAAATTAATACAAGTTAACTCCAATGTTAATGACTAAGGTTATATTTAAAATTAAATTAATTAATTTAAGGTTAATTAAATTACAAGGTTAGTAACTAAAACTAAAATTAGTGAATGCTAATGTTAATAATTCAATAGTAGAATCAAAAAAAAAGTTAGTAAAACCAAACCTAGTTCAACGAAGTTGCAATCTGATCTTGCCAATCAAAAATTGGTCAAACAAACCACAAAAATCATATAGGTCAAACCTGGTCAAACAAAACAAGAACAAGGTCAAAATTCAGCCTCTTGCAATTGCCTCAAAATTTTGGTCAACATGTGGTCAAACTGCCCATAAAATTTTGGTTAACACAAGTCAAACTAGGCTGCTCGAAATGGCAGAAACTCATGTTCATCATAAATCCTCCTCCTTAATTCACACAGGTGAACAAAAGAACAGATTTTGTGTTCATTCGAATTGATGTTTCCATGTGAGGAGGTCGAGTGCCAATTTATATTGTTCTTGAGGTGCCCAAGGGTCACATCCTTTAGATGGGCTGACCTAATCTTGAGGGACCGACTTGAGTAAATTAATTCAAATTTTAATTTTAATTGCCCTCTTTTAATTTAGGCTAACTTGAATACCTACAGTAGCTACCTAAAAATCAACAAGATAGAAAAGAAACCAATGAGAAGTCCTCAAATTTCGTTGCAATCTCACCAAGATGTACCTCTATTGATGTCATTGTCTATTGCAACTTCCCCTTCTCCTTTCCTTCTTCGAACACTATGATGCATAATGCCCATTCTTGTGGCAAATCAAGAACTTGAGCTTGTTCAATTCCTTCTTCCTTGGTTGTGATCCTTCATCATTACCCTTGGAACCCTTCCCTATGGATTTCTTGGTCATACTAACCAAGGCCACGTTCTCCTCTCCATCTCCTTGCCTGTTGGCCTTAGACTCCTCCCAAGCCTCTTCCTAGATGCAATCATCCCAAAGCCTATCAAATTTGGGAAGATTTTCTTGAGTGCAAACTCCCTTAACAATGGTTGCCATGACTCGAGAAATCCATTCAGTAACACATCTACAAGCTCTACATACTCCACCTTCTCCCCAATTGCTGCAAGTTGATCACATGCTTGGGTAAGTTGATCGCATGCTTGGGTGGTCCACATGAGATAGTTGGTGACGTTATCAATCTTCAACATTTGGATGGATCTGAGCTTGTTTCTCAATATCATCTTCATGTTCATGTTATCACTTTGGATCAAGTCCACTAGAGCCTTGAAACTCTCCTTGGTTGCATTCTAATTTCTTTTCCACCAAATGTGGGATGAAGTGATCCTTCAAGACATCCATGATGACCCACTGAGCTTTAATGTCCTTTTCATGGGATACCAACTATGTTGCATTTATCAGTGGTTGAATTTCCTTATCAACAATCTCCTAAAGGTTAATTTTCTTTAGCAACAAGGCAACCCTTACCTTCTACAGCAAGAAGTTCAAAGCCCCATCCAACCTGTCTTCAAACCTAAGACTGGTTGTTTCCATTATTAAATATGATATTTGTTAGTATTATGCTAAGTCCTCCTAACACCCATGAGATTAATAATGTTGTTGGTCTATAGATCTACTAAGATCACCTCGTGGATCTGTGTTTTGGTCCTTTATACACCACAAAAATTTAATTTTTTTTCAAACTCTTCACTGGTACAATCTCCCTCTCTCCCTCTGAAGGATGACCTCCACTGATTTGCTAGTTGATTTAGAAAAATGTTGTGCCATACATTCCTTGTACAATCTAATAAAAATCACAACACATATATGACATTTGACATATGTTGTATTCTACAACATCTTTCGGTTTTTTATGTGAACGCCTATTGGCATACCTTTCCCTAGCGTAATATGTGTGTGCTTCTTACAGTTGTCATGTGTCTCACTTTTCATACGGCCAACTTTACCTTTCTTCATACTCCACATATGATCTCCACTGTGTACAATAGCGGTAATCTAGCAATTGTGTAGAACGATTGTGTTGGCGTACTTGTTGCATACCACTGTTTTTATACGATTGTGTTTTCTTCCTTCAGTGTGTGTCTTTTCTTGGTCGTGTCTCCATATGACTACGTCCACACCTACACTAGCTTTTTTCCTAGTTCCCATGCACATCACTAGGCTACTATTGTACCATGTGTGACCCAATCTACCTTGATAACTACTGTTGTATAGCTATTGTCATCCTTTCCCCGTCAGCCCTATATGCTTTTTTGTACCACACATATGCCACATTTGTACATACAACAATTGTAGTTGATTTTACTCCCCAATGTGATTGAGTACTCCTACATGATTTGCAAAACAACATCTCTTATACAAGTTTCTAAACATGTGCAATATTAGAAATTGGCTTCATCAAAGAATAAGCTCTAATACCATGTTCAATTCTCTAACTTCAACCATTGGCAGTTTATTAACCTAGTAAATTGCTTGTTGTAAAATAATTATTACAACAGATCTACTAAATAAAAAGCTTTATTGAAACTTTAACACATAAATAAAAGGAAACCAACATAAGTAAAAATGACACCAATCTCATACACATGCACGCATCAATTTCTACCCTTCAATTATTTTGTTTCATTAACATTGATATTCAGCATACAGAGGCTCCCTTCCTAGGAAAATGGCCTTCCAAGGAAAAATACAAACAGCAAAAACCTAGAAATTACCTGACTAGCCAAACCCTCAAAATCTATCCTTCAGTCTTGCTTGGTAGGTCTAGATCCTTCTCCCTTGCTACCCCTTCCTCTTCTTCCTCGAATTCTGCACACTTGGATGAATGTCCTTCTCCACCCAATCACTAAAATCTCAATATCTCACAATCTTGTGCTCACCAAATGAGTCTTTTCCCTTAGCCTAGCCTTCTTTTTATAAGTTTGAGTTATTGACCAAATCCATAACCCTAATCTCAAAAGTGATTGACTATTGAGATTGGATCTCAACCTCACTTGAGATCAATGGTTGAGATACATCTAATTAACTAATGCAAATAATCTTTGCAATTCATTAGATTGACTCACTTTTTCTTATAAAAGAAAATTACTTTAATAATTTCTTTAATTGAAGCAATTGCTAAGGTTAATGGACCTTTGGATGACTTCCACGAGTCTAGACACTTAGACTTGTGCAGAAGTAACTGTCTGATGCTACTATCATCAACATAAAAGCACCCTATAGTTGCACCATAGTGTTGTGACCACTATAGAGATTGCATGTAAGTCTATCTTTGAAGGAACTATAGGCTCTATCCATGTTTTTCAATTATTAACTTTGGTTGGGGTAAGTTGCCAGACAAAGGGTAAGGGAGTTTTGCTCATTAAAGAAGCCAAAAATGCATATGTAAAGGCTTATTCAAACTTTATTGTAGCGCATCTTGCATTAAGGTAACAGATTAATCTTGCTATAATAGTGTAGTCTTTTGTACAATAATGATGATATGATGTTACCATCCATTGAGCCAAATTTGGTCTATCAGGCTTTAAGAAAAATGGTAAACAATTACTTCATTTGCTTTAGAATTTCATTTCTACGCTCATAGACATTATAGAGAAGCTTTCCCAAATCTCCATAATTTTGATGAGTTACCATGTTAGGAAGATCCATATTGTTACAAATATTTTGAAATTCAGATCTAATGTGGATATACATACATGAGACATTCTAAGAGAAAATGTTTTCAATGTTCATCCTCTACCTTCTTAGTATCATAAAAATGACAAATTCTTTCATCCAACAGCTTTTTAGGAATGGTCCAACACCATATTTCACTATGGAATGGAACCTGTTGGAGTCTGTTCTTATTTTAGCAATGTTAGTTTTCAAATTATAATGTTTGTTTTGGAGTCCTGCTGAAACTGAACTAATTTAACACAAAATCTGTAAAATGACACTGAAATTTGAATTATGTAAGTCAAAGTGACATTAGGAGCCCAAAAATTAAGAGCAACTTCTTAATACAGAACACCTCGTCCACCATTTTCCTCTTTACTTAATAAGTTAACACTTGTAAAATTCTCCATATTCAAATTAAGTAAGCCAAAAAGCCGTGAAGAGCCCAAAAATTAAGAACCCTTTTCTAAATATAGAATAGCTAGTCCACAGTCGTCCTCCAGACCTACTATTAGTAAAATTCTCCAAACTGGAAGTATGTAGGCTAAAAAGCCCGTTAACAGCTCGTTGATATAGAATAAGTAGTCCACAACTTTACTTGAAGACTTCAAACTACTAAAATCCTCCATTACGAATAATAGAAATTGAAGCAACAGAGTTGTCCAAGGCGATAATTAATGGATCTTGAGTTCGAGCCTGAATTACCATTTTTCTTTACAATAACTCGACGACCCATAACCTTATGGGACTAGCTGCAATCTCTACATTTATTTAGGAAACAAAATTGAGAAGAGGGAGGCAAATACCTCTTTTCTCCAACACAGACTGTGGGCTTGCCAGAGGGTGAAAACATTATGAGCAAAATTTCTATGTCGCAAAGTACTGCCAGCTCCTTGGCCTTCTTGATAATGCCATTCCTTCGCTTGGAGAAAGTAATCTGCCTGTTATTGTTGTGTTCCAGTCTTCTGATTGCAAGCTTCATCCTACCCATCTCGTCCACTGCTCTTCAAAGACCTGCTTACAGCATTAATCCCCCACAACAATTCAGTAACATTCTGATCAGGCCATCCATGGGTGCTAGCAATAATGAATAACCAGGATTACAAGACCGTAATCAAGCACATGGGAGTTCGGGATCGAACCCCACTGAAGTACTACTACGACATCTACCCTTGGCTGTGGAATCCCTTCATGAGCTAAGCAGGCGATTTGGGCAGGCTCGAAATGCATCCCATGGTAGGGTTTCAAAGCAATCCCGACCCCCAAAAATTATCCGACCGGAAATCGGGCGTTAGGTCAGAGCAGTACAGTAAATCGTGCTGGAAATCTCACGGGTGAACAATGGTGAAACAAACGGACAGAAAAAAACTAAATCCGCCTCTAACCCCGTAATTCATCGAGTAAGAGGCCGAGGGATTCGGATATCAATCAAACATTGAACATGCAATGGAGACTGGTAGAACTATCACATATTCTGCGTATGCGCATTAAAAAATGACAAAGGGCCATTACATGTGCATTAAAACTGTTGTGTGTGGACGTCCAGACGCATGTTGAGTTAAAATGGCCAAGGAGGATAGAGTCTGAACAACACTTACTGCTTTGGCAGGCGCCCACGAATCCGTCGGCAGCTAATGCGGACCATATGTCGAATTCCCGTTGGAGAATATACTCCACAACTCCTTCCACTTCCATGAAAAAAACGTCCACGAGATTGATTATTTTTGGAGACTTCCCTGAATTGGCAGACCTATGTATCCTTCCAAATACTTATTCTTCTCCGCAAATTCGCCATGAGACTGAAAGAAGTAAGCAGCAAGCGAAGACTGATTTGACATTAGATTTCCCACCAATCCGCTGCCCTGCTGCCCCTCCTCAGCGCCAGCCCTTCGTCTTATCCTCCAACTCAGATTCCCTCCTGCCCATTCGCAAGGATCTTTCAAAATTCAAATTTTTCTCAAACCCTGAACCTTAGGCTGCCGACACGGATGGATCAGGGATTCAAATTAATGTAACTTTTAAACAAAAGTTAAAAATCTCGCAGTGTTTTATGGCGCCAATCAAAGTCATACTCATGCCATCCGGATATTCATGAAAATGAAATGCATCCACACGGAGCGCCGAATACCAAATATTTACCATATTTAATGTTTTAATTCATATGTGTTCATTTTCTCTAGATGTGTGGAGGGTTATAAATGATCTCCAATTAAGTTCATTACCCTTGGGGTATAGATTCATTTTGGTTAATTATATGTGAATGTATTAACATGGGTTATATTTTTGAGCCAAAATGCAATGATGGATTAAATTGGAGCTGTTAAAATTCATATAACTATTATGAATTTTGATTAGAAGTAAAAAGATAAATTGTGAAGAATTATGTGGTTATTCTAATAATATTTTTTGAAAAAATTAGTATTGTATAATATATTAATTTTTATTAAATGAAAAGTTTGTTTTTGCAAATGTTCACACATCTTAAGACGTATGTGTGTGTTCACGTAGCATAACCGTTAGACACCTAATCCGCTAAGAGTTGGTGTGGAATGTAAACAGTCAAAGGGAGTCCAAGAGACCACTTGGTATATGGAAACCAAGGGTCATCAAATTGTATTATAAATGTATATCATGTCAATAATAGACGCATCTAATGCTTATCTTTCATGTCTTTTGTCTTCGTCATGGTTTTGTTTAACATGGTATCAGAGCCATGATGTGTGGCCTTCTCCGTGGGTTTCTCAACCACTACTTGTGTTGTTTTCTTCATCACTGTGCATTTATGCATTAGGTTTTTTGCCCTGCCAACTCTGTCATAACTCCTATTTTGCTACACAAGACCACCATTTTTTCCTAACAGTGCCAACATGTCAATTTTTTTGCCATGAATGCTTATCATATCAGAGTGTTATTTTTGGCATTTTGCCCCTAAAATTTCAATGCATTCTCTCAACGCTTCAGATGGCTATCAATTCTTATGCATTGTAATACTTACTTTTTTTTCCATCTCTATGCACATCTGGCTCTGTCAGAGTCTCTGTTGAGCATTGTAATCATGGCTAAGATTCCTATAGTGCCTCAATGAAAGTTAGGAATCTGTTTACCGTCTTGAATGCCTCTATACAAATTCTTCCATTCAACATTGGCAATTGTCAAATGAAAATGTGCTCATGTGTTTAAGAGTAATTGAAATTATATTTTGGTTTCATGTGGTTGTTGGAAGAAAGAGGAATCCAAGAAATGGCATTGATAGTAATAGCAGCAATGAAATTCACCAGCTTTTGCACTTGAACATCGTCTCTCCAAGCCATCTAGGCCATTCCTTCTCGGCTAATCGTCCCCAGACTCAACTTCGTGACCTCACTTCTGGCCTACTAAAGGGATGTCGCTTGGAGTGTCGGCACAAAGGCTAGTTCTTTGCGTCTAAAGCCTCTGCAAGCTTTGCCTCAAGGTCTATTGTCAACTTTTTCAGTGATTCAGTAGTCTACTCAACTGATTGTACTATAGCAGTGGCCATTTACCCCTCCCTCACTTTCTCGGTGAATGAGTGGCATTCTCTCTGTCCCTATCTTGCAGCTTCAACCTTCAATCAGAAATTGGAACTCTTCTTCCTTTACAGAATGGGAACAAAAAAACAACCAAGTGTGTTTCAGAGGCAAGCTAAACGATGGAACCCTTCTTCGCGAACGGAATAAAATATTCAAAATAAAAAATAAAAATAAAACTAAGGGGAAGACGTAATGATTGCCTCATCGATTGCATTGGGACAATTGATGTATTCAGTGAGCAAAATAGAGAGCCACAAACAAGGTTTCGGAACCAACTAATAAAAACATCGAAACTGGGTTTTGTACATTTTCACACCAATGGAAAGTTCTTGTCTAAGAAGGTTGTGCTTGTCTAAGAAGTGCATCAATCTCTTGGAATGTCGACATATTGAAGGAACGTTGGAGCTAGAGTTTAAAGTCAAGAACACGATTTGTTTTGAACCATGTGAATTAAATACCGTACGTTTGGTCTGTTGTCAACTGAATGGTACATGTCATATTAGAGTTTGGTACATAGTTATATAGCAGAGCGGCCAAGGTTTACAGAATACAATGATTCTTTATAGAGGTGATGTATTCATATTATGCGTATACAACAACTTTTTTGTGGTTTATTATCCATGTCAAGGTGATATATTCCGTTCTGACGATTTCATTCGTGCATTAAATTGGTAATTTCTCCTAAAATATCTGCGTTAAAGAATGAGTTGAAGCAATGTCGATTATGACATCGAGTTCAGTAAATTAGTCGATGGTGTTTCCATTCTTGAGTGAATTCTATATTCCACAGTTTGACACATAACAAGTTCCCCGACTGTAATCTCTAGTAAAGTCTGGCTCTATTTTTCGCAACGTGAAAGAATTTGAATATGTTGAAGTTGTGATGTAAAGAGGGAAAAAGAGGGTTCTTGTGCTTCCTTATTGTTGCTTTGATCTCTATAGTGTACACTTTTGGACTCTTTCACATTCAAGTTCAAAAGTTGACAAATTAATTTTCTAAAACCATTATTGTTTCTACAAGTACATTTTTGGTCATTTGTTGACTTGAATTGTTTGAGTAATGGAGAAAAATCATGGATTGTTAGAGTTATTAAGCACTCTAATCTTATCTACTAGTGGAGACACAGTTAAAGTTAGCAAGGACAACTTGTCTAATATTAATGTTTGTCTACAAAATGGAGAAGAAAACATTGAATTTTTGCAACTTGAGTCACAGTTGCAACAAGATGAACTACAACAGTGTAAACATCATTTTTGAACCTGTTTTTATTCAAAACAATTCCCTTTTTCAATCTGAAGTTAACTCTTGTCAGTTGCCAAAAACTAACAAGGTTAGCAAGTTTGAAGATGATGTTGACTCCCATCATGTACCCATTCGAAGAGCAGATTTTCATGCCAATGCAAAAATTCTGCCTGCACTTCCCAAGCCTATCGTCAGACCTTGGGAAGAGCTTGTCAATAACATAAACAAAATTGGTCTTGGTTATGACAAGGATGTGTCCTTTCATATTCCAGATTACTCAAAGCCCATCCAGTTTCAGAGTGCTGGATTTCTTCATGACAGTTCACCTTCAGTTGTTCCATATTTTTGTCCTCTTCCTCAACAGCCACAACAGATTGTTAAATGTCAACATTGTGACCGATTTGGCCATATGAAAGATTATTGTTTTGATCTTCATCCATGTGAGCATTGTCATAAAACCACTCATTCTTCAAAAACAAGCCTCTTGCAAGAACAAAGATTCATCTTGGATGGATCGCTCTTGGCAATGGGCTTCAACAGCCAAGAAGATATTTCAGTCATATGTTAGAACCTTTTTCTCGAGTATTGAACAGTCTTGTAGTTGAGTTTTCTCCATCTTCTCACCTTGCATCTTATAGCGGGGGAAGTGATGGTCATATACAAGCTTCAAAGCCATATCAAGTGAGCCTGAGCCACAACCTGCCATACCAGATCCAGAGTTGTAGCCAGAGATAGAGATGCCCTTGAGCATGCCTTTGGTTGGTGGTTAGGCTTGAACCATCTATGTGGGTTAAGACCTCCCTCTTTAGATTGAGCTTCTCTCTCTTCAAAGAATTGGGGACACTTCCTTTAGCAGAAGACTTCATCTTCTTGCCAGATTTGGAAGAGTTCCAGGGATCGCACTAAGCATTCCTTTGGTTGGTGACCTTCCTTAAATCACCACATGTTGTAGACCTCCCTTTTCTAGGTTGAAGGTTTCCCTCTCCAAAGCATTGGGGACATTTCCTTTAGCAGAAGATTTTAGCTTCTTACCAGATTTGGAAGAGTTTCAGGGACTGCACTAAGCATTCTAGTGTTGGTGGTCATCTTTAAACAACCACCTTATACTTTCATTCCAAAGGGCTCATTCATCTTATTGTTGCCATGCATTATTGTATTTTGTATTATAGTTATCTTCTTGGACTCGTATATACCCCTTCAAATTAAGGTGGGGGTGGGGGGGGGGTTGATGTTGGACACCTAATCCACTGAGGGTTGGTGTGGAATGTAAACAGTCAAAGGGAGTCCAAGAGACCACTTGGTATATGGAGACTACGGGTCATCAGAATGTATTATAAATGTATATCATGTGAATAATAGATGCATCTAATGCTTATCTTTCATATCTTTTGTCTTCGCCATGCTTCTGTTTAACAAGAACTTAGTGCAAAATGTGTAATTTATATATGTATATATATACACACACACACACGAAGAGAGATAAGTTTTTCATTAAAAATATATTATATATATATAAAGAAAAAAAAAAAATATATATATATATATATATATATATATATATAAAATAAAAAATAAATTAATTAAATATTATGTAATTATTATTAATATATTTTTTTCGAAGTTGGCAAAGTAATATTTCAATTACATTTTGCAGACACGTGTTCGCATAAGGCTTTTTTCAACTATTTAAATAAATTGAAAAAACCAAGAGTATTCTTTTGAAGAGGACTTGTAAACAAAGATAGTGGTATTTTTTTAATTTTTTGTAATGTCCCTCCCTTAATAATAAATAATAAATCCTTTTAACAATAAATAATATAATAATAATAATAACCATAATATTAAAAAAATACAAGAAAATAAATAATAAACAATGAATAAAAATAATAATAAAAATAAAAATAGTAGTAATAATAAATAACCATACTAAAGCTCTAAATAAAAACAAATAGAAATAAAACAAGAAAATAGTAAAAAATCAGTAAAGCTATCAAAAAGAAATAAAACAAGAAAGCAATAAAGTTGCATGTAGACACATGGAGTGTGTGCATGTGGTTCCCCTTCCAATGTTTGCTATTTATTAGATGGTGAGGAAGATGGGAGGCATTCCATCATTCCAAGATTCTATCATTCATTCTCTTGGGAGAATAGTGATCTAAGACAAAGGATTCACTAGTAGTGGTACGCTGATTGAGGGCTCGGGGGTGGCCAGTTGTAGAAAGGCCTTGCGCAATTGAGCCTACGGTTGGGTGGAGAGTCGTCCCCAAAACCTTGTTGCAGTTAGCAGACTTCAACCGAAATCACAGGTAACGATTCTACCCATAGTTTTGAACTTGAAGTTAATTAGTGATAATTACATGCTGAATATAATTTTCTTGGTTAATTACATGTTTATTTTGGGTTGTTACATATGGTATCAAAGCTTAGGTTCAACCCTTAGGGCCTATGGGCATCTTAAAAAAAAATAAAAATTAAAAAATATTGTTTTGTTGGGATTTTTTTAACTCGACTTGTTTTGAAAGTCACAGGATCGTTACTTCTAGGAGGCCGCATGTCTTTTATGGCTATTCCATTCTTATTTTCTGGGTATTTTAACCTTTTGTTGAGCTATGGTTTTGTTGAGATGGATGTTTCATAATTACTAGATTATCTCAAATTTTTTTAAAGAAGGTAACGCTTGTTCTATTTTCAGCCTAATTGTATTTGTCAAGTTACTTGATCAGGCCATATTTTTTTTTAATCAAACTAATGGGATAACTAATAAAGGAAAACGTAAGTTCTTTTTGGTTGGAATTCAGAATAGGGTTTGAGCCTCTGATTTTTCTCTTAGAATTCACAATAAAGTAGAGAGACTATGATATGGTAAATGTTTAAAATGTATATTTGGAAAATTTGTTTCGATCCATTCACCAGTTTTGATTTTTCTAATTTAAGGATACAATCACAAGGGAAAATCTGATCTAAGTTATCATTAATGCCACTTACCATTTAATTTACCATCTTAATTTCGTTCTTGTTAGTTCATAACTGTCAAGAGAGGATATGTTCAACATAATTCTCATTCATACAATAATGGTAATATATATATATAGAGAGAGAGAGAGAAAGAGAGAGAGAGACTCTTTAGTAAGTCATGAGCATACATAATTTTGTTGACCCCAATTCCATTATATCGATTAACCATTACGAACTATCTCATCAATGTCAAAGATCCTTCCTGCTACAACGATTTTTTCGTTATTGTCTGGGTCTTTCCAATAGACTTGAACTTGTTATGGATTTGTATCTTCTATGGGGATCGACGAAACTGTTTCAGAAAATTAATTACATGTTTTTTCTCTACGACCTTCTGTTGGAAAACCATCCATTCCATTCAGCATAGATAAACCCTGCACGTTGCATTTGAGAATACATCCTCAGCTCTTCGTTGCTGGAGTCCTTCTTTACACAATCTTTGATCGTTTATATTCAAAGCAATAGGCAACTAGGGCAGTTTTATATTCACATTCACGTGGTATAGGGTGGATTACAATCACTATTGTTTATAGAAAGTACGTATATCACACAGAAGGTGAATCAAAATTTGAGGCTCCATGGTATTTACCGTGATAAGCTGGCAAGTTCTCGCACTTTTATGCTTGAATACAACAAAACGAAATTTCCTGGTTTTCATATTCAAGGCGTTTTCCTAAACATCATTTTCAATTTGAACAATAGTGCGTGTATTACGCATGTAAATCAAATTCTCCTAGAAGATTGATGTATAATGAACTTTAAGCCAGCCGTACAATGTTTGAAGTTCGAGTGGCAGTTCGGACTCACGAGTCTTTGTGTTCTTTAAAGTCGATAACTGGATCGGAGATCCTGCATACCAGGCGCCAAGATAAAATGATCATAACCACGATGAAGAAAACAAGTGGCATGAAATACAGATACAATTCCTTGAAGCAAGAACGACCATTGACAGGTATTATGCAAAAGAGCATATTGAGTTCTTTAATACGAAAGTTCATATGTTGTGTAATTTTTCAGGCATATTCACGCCTGCCTATTGCAAGAAGAGTGTTTGAGTAATGAAATGAAGTATCAGTTGGATTTTAAAAGTGGTTTGCATGATCCTGTTGGGCGTTTAGCTTCATGGAATATTTCACCTGGTGGAAAAATCTTTGGAGTTTAGATTTTGTGTAATCTCCTTGTGTAGCATCCAGGTTACACCCATTTGCAGATAAATATGATCCACAAGGTTATCTCAAATGAAGTGCATATCTGTTCAAAGTCCAAGCACCAAAAGAAGCTCCTTCTCTCGTCAAGAATTCAAAGTACTAAAATCATTATAGCTAAAATGTATTGTAGCCAATAGGTTTGTTCAAAGTTTCCTGGTTTTATTTCGATCTTTATGTTGTAATTAATGAATGTAAAACCCGGTAGCTATTAAATCTTTACTAAGGCTTTGATATGGTGTTGCCTTCGCGGGTGCGCTTGCAGGCAGGCAATCTTATTAATAAAATGATTTTATTTTGTGTTTTGGGGAGGGATAACCTTCCCAGTCATCCGATCCGCTTTTAGGTCAAGTGGCGGTGTCTCTTCTTGTTTATGGTGTGTTTCTATTGGAATATTTCTTTGGTTGTTTGATTTCCTAAAGCCCTTAGAGTAATCATTTAATGGCCATAAGAATCTCAAGATACATTCAATAAATTTGTTTAACGATTTATTTTGTTAAAAGCAGTCCATTTAATTTTTTAACATCTTTCCTCTAACATAAGTTATGATTGCTTAAACAGATACTCAAAATATTTCACTCTACAGCACAAAATTTCAATATGTAGACTTAATGTTGGTGTGACATATAATTTCAAAAGTCACAGTGGACTGATTGGATCATCTAGTGACTCACATCACATTGCAGTTTTTCTTTAATTAGTTATTGAATTTTGGTATCTAAGGACTGATATATTCTTGCCAATAAGCTACAACAATCAGATTTCTTGACAGCAGGCTAACATTGGTATAACTTAAAGTTTGGTGCATTCATTAGTTCCTCATTGGTTTTCTCATGCATCATTGTGCCATTTTATAGACAACAGAATGATATTTGCATTAGTATTGGAATGAGCCTCCTTTCTTATTTTTTCTCTGGTTTGGATACTGGCCTTTTCCTTTGTGGTTCTTTGCTTTCCTTAGAATCTCATTGTGTGGTAAAACCACTGATAGAAATCTCATTTTCTTGAGTTGTTTGTACTTGCAAAGGACACATTTGTTCTGAGCAGGCATTTGATTTCTCCAAGATCAGCTTCTCTGTTAACCGAGTTATAAGTGCCCAACTTCTTGAGTTTCCCCACTATACAAGGAGTTAATTTACTAATATTTTATTTATAGTGGAGGTACATCAAGCTGGTGTGTGACTAAGCGTGAAGAGGGGACAAATTTTCCACTAGATTGTGAAGAGTGATAAGTTACATTAAAGGGAAGAAATTGAATTTGAGTGACCTATGACCATTGACATTCTCCAGAGGACGATATGGTTTTATGTTTAAACATAACCTGGAGTAAAGGACCGAATGAACTGTATTCAAAGAGTATGGTGATTAATGGGTCAAGTTTGGCTCACTAAAGCAACCAATAACCATTTGTGAGTAAGGGCCCAATCTCCTCCATTTTTGTTAGATGAAGATATCTCTTACATGGGAAGTTTATATGACGGAATAAGATTGGAAGCTACACAAATTGGGTCATTAAAGTTTTAAGAGTTGTGTAACTACAATCTTTCAGAAGGTGAAGCCTGCTACAGGAAAGGGTTATTTCTATTATTTTAGGCCACATTCTCCAGGGCTATGTCATCATCTCTGAAAAATTCAATACTGAACCAGAGAGCTGAAATTTTGCTTCAATACTTAATTGTCTCGAGGATGAGACAACTTGTATACGACCTCTTAAAGCACACATTTCAGATTTGGAAGATGACTACTTTTGAGCCAATTATATCCAAGAAATCATACATTGGATGAACGTTGATTTGATCATCAAAGGCATTAATGTTTATCCATATTGAATCCACAAATTTTCTGAAAGATATTTTATGGAATATATTACATCTCATAAGCGCCTTAAAAAGGGATTTTCTTCTGAAGATTGAATTTTGGGCTATCAACTCCATCAAGCCAAATTACATGAAAGAATCCAATAATAAAAATCAAACTCAATGAAAGTTAATACCATATTTGAAGGAGTTGTGGATATCGTCCAACTAGAGTTTCCTATGGATGGAAGAAGATTTTTCAGTGACATTGAGTGCCGAATTTACCTTGGACCTGTAGGGAAAATTTTTGGAGGATTATCAATTTTACTGATTTTAAATTTGTATTAGTTACTTTGGGTCAAAATATGAATCTGAACAATTGGTCTACAAGGAATAATTTATGTAAAATAATTTCCAATAATTTTCATGGGTGAATAGTCAAGGGTTTTTAGATCCTTGGCAGAAGGTAGATAACAGAGGTAGAAGCGCTAAGGTCACAACGACTGTATGTCCTTCTGCAAGCATTAAATCATTGTCCACAGGAGCCATACGAGAATTAATGCAGAAGCAATTATAGAGGGGCAACATATATGTAGTCAGTCAAAGAGTAGAGTAAATTTGGGGGAAGTCATATTCACACTCAGGGCATCATATGAATTACAATCGGGCAGACCTTAATATTAGACCAATTATTCAACCAGTAAATGCAACACTGAAATGTAATAAAAATTCTCTAATGAGACAATGTAGATCAAGAGTATTGAATAACATGCTATACAATTTGTGAAAGTAATACTTGCAATACAAGATTACAAAAACCCCTTCCAATGAGTCACAACAAAACTCTATACCTTTAATCATGTGACTCATTTAGAATTTCGCTTTGTTATATGGTTGTAATGGAATATAAAGTGTACAAGCACAAGTAGCTAGAGATAAACAAGTTGTCCACAAAGAGCTATGTGAGCAACACCTTGAATTAATAAACTTTTAGATTAGTGAAGTACTGTCACACCTTTAACGGTTGTAGTTGATTATAACACTGTTCATTTTACGAAACAACGTTTAGAAAATGGTAAGAGTATGCAAGTTGAGAATTTTCATAATGACCAGTGATGATAAACAAGGAAGATGTTTAAATGGTAAAATAATAGTGAAGTATAGGAAGGAATGTTGCTAGAAATTTTATAAGGATACCTTGAGAAGGATTGTGTAAATAATGACAAAAGAAGTGATAGTCGATTAATAGAGGTTGTACTTCACTGATTTGCACTCATTGTTTCATGAGTAGGACTTCTCGTAGAGAAACTTATCAAGTTTTCTTCCTATAACGTTAAAAGAGGTTGTTTCCACATAACACCACACATTTAAACTTTTCATGGACAATGATGGTAGTAGTGTTTCCAACTGTTTCAAAATATAAAATAAAGATACTATTTAATGAGCAAGAGTCTCTTGTCTAACTTGAAGAAGGGTGAATTTACGATAGAGCAATCAAGTGGTATTGAGATAGGAACTTGACGAGATAAGAAAATATTTTTGTGGATGAAAATGATAATTATTAAGTGATGTATGCATAAGTCAACATGGATCAACAAACCCTCATGCAAGTAAATTAAGCATGATATAAAATTAAATAAAGATGACCTAGTGTTTATATGCAATTGCATATAGCGGTATTGGAATCTGTAAGCCAAAGGGTAAATGGACGTAAAACCAAGGGATTTTAATTTTGAGATAGATGATTTAAATAATGATTGTATGACTAGTAATATCTTAACAATCAATTTCACCAGAATTTCCTTAGGAAAGGAAGAATATATGATGAGAGATTAAGACACAAGATGATGAGGCTCATGTGAAATTTAACGATGTACTTAGATGATTATACCTATGGTGTAAATGGTCAACTTCCTAGTTGAAAGAAGTGGATATGATTATTGAAAAGGGTAATTGGTATCTTAATGAAAACATAACACTAATAACACTGATGAGATAACATAGATCTTAGATGGATGTTGAATAATCTTAGTTCATAGTTGAATGTTTGTAAAGAAAATAAAATTGATTTTTCTAATGAATCATGATAAGAATGCTTATAGAGTATTATTCTATATTTGATGAGTATTGAGATGTTTCTCATATTGATGATGATTCATGATATGATGGTATGGGGGTGATCATGCACATGTGGTTCATATTTATATAGTTATTACAATAGGGATGATGTATCCTTATGGTGATGATGATATGCATAGGTATTAGGATGTTATGTAAGGTATATTGAAATATTCATTTACTAGGTGATGATAGGTATTTAAGGTTGAATACTCATGATGGATATGATATGCATAGGAATTACTATGCTATAATATGAGGTTATTGACATGTGGTTCATTTAGTATGAGAAGTCATGATATATCTTTGATGCAATATGTTCATGTTATAACCTATGATGGTATTTCATGAGGTGAAGCATGTAATAGTTGCATACAAATTTATGACATGCATGAGCACGCAGTTCACAATGATGAATGTTCTCATAATGACATGCAAGACTTGGCATCTGGATTATTTTCTATGATACTACGATGGTATAGCTAATGCATTGTTACATGTTGAGGTGTGATGATTGACATGACTCCACAATGGGCTGCGAGGGCCGGTTATTTGATGATCTCGTGCGAACCCATACACATGAGGGAGAATAAGTAACACCATATGGGTTGGGGACAAACTCAATCAACACTACATATGCCAGTGGTTCCTTTGTCTTGTATAACTCTTGATGGAGAGATCTTGAAGGGATATGGGATCATCTTGAGGAGGCCAAGTGCCTAATGTTCTAGGCTAGGTGCCTGTTATTAGATTGGGATACCGAAGTCTGGTGGGAGTGTAAGGACTTTGATGCATGCGGCTATGCACCTTAGTAGTTGTGGAGGGAATGGGCCAGCCTTGCGAGATGCTCGGAGTCATTGAGTACTGTACCGGATGCTTGTCTTGGGGCAGATGAGGTCTGAGTTGGGCGCGAGCTTTGGAGCCAGCCTTGGACTAGGATACAGACCGAGGAGGCTTATGCCTGGTTCTGAAAGTGGTAAAATGGACAGAGATTCCTTAAGATTTCCCGAGTGTTGTGAAACTTTCGATGTCTGCTGGTTATACTAGTTCAACAGAGGGTGTCGGGAGAACATGAAGTAATAAATAAAAAATAAAAAATAATAATAATAATAATAATTCAACTTAACTTCGGGACGAAGTTCCTTAAAGCGGGAGAGTATGTAATGTCCCTCCCTTAATAAATAATAAATAATAAATCCTTTAACAATAAATAATAATAATAAATAACCATAATATTAAACAAATACAAGAAGATAAATAATAAACAACGAAAAAAAATAGTAATAAATAATAAATAACCATACTAAAGCTCTAAATAAAAATAAATAGAAATAAAACAAGAAAACAATAAAAAAATCAGTAAAGTTATCAAAAAGAAATAAAACAAGAAAGCAATAAAGGTGCATGTAGACACATGGAGTGTGTGCATGTGGTTCCCCTTCCAATGTTTGCTCTATTTACTAGATGGTGAGGAAGATGGGAGGCATTCCATCATTCCAAGATTATATCATTCATTCTCTTGGGAGAATAGTGTTCTAAGACAGAGGATTCACTAACAGTAGTACGTTGATTGAGGGCTCGGGGGTGGCCAATTGTAGCAAGACCTTGCGCAATTGAGCCTACGGTTGGGTGGAGAGTTGTCCCCAAAACCTTGTTGTAGTTAGCAGACTTCAACCGAAATCACAGGTAAGGGTTCTACCCATGGTTTTGAACTTGAAGTTAATTAGTGATAATTGCATGTTGAATATAAATTTCTTGGTTAATTACATGTTTATTTTGGGCTGTTACATTTTTTCGTTGTGTATATTTTATGATATTGATTTTTTATTCAATATCTTTAAAATTGTTCAAAAAAAATTCAAAGATCATGTTTAAAAGAAATTAGATGAAAAATATCATATGAATTGTAAAACACAACCCTAGCGAAGATCGAATATGAAATTTAAATGCATCTATTATTCACATGATATACGTTTATAATACATTGATATGACTATTGGATTCATATTCCGATGTCTCTTGGACTCTCTTTGATTGTTTAGCGCCCACACCTTAACTCTTAGCGGATTAGGTGTCCAACATTCCCCCTTAATCCGAAGGGGTATATGTGAGTCCAAGAAGAGAGTTATGATATAAAATACAATAGTGCATGACAACAATAAGTGGATGTGCTCTCTAAAATGATGGCATAAGGTGAGAGAACTCGAGGTCTCAATCGATGATGGTTTAAGGATGACCATCAACATTGGAACACTTAGTGCAGTTCCCGGAACTCTTATAAATCTAGCAAGAAGCAAAAGTCTTTTGCTGGAGGAAGTGTCAATAATTCTTTGAAGAGGGAGACCTTCAAGCTGGAGAAAGGGAGGTCTACAACATGCGGTGGTTTAAGGAATTCCACCAACCAAAGGAACGCTTAGTGTGATTCCTGGGACTCTTCCAAATTTGGCAACAAGTTGAAGTCTTTTGCTAAAGGAAGTGCTCCTCAATGCTTTGGAGAGGGAGACCTTCAACCTGGAAAAGGGAGGTCTACAACCTGTGGTGGTTTAAGGAAGGCCACCAACCATAGGCATGTTCAAGGGCTTCCGTGTCTCTGGATACAACTTGAAATCTAGGTATGCCTGTCTCTGGTTGTAGGCTCAGGCATTAGGTTCATGTTGTGGCTAAATCTCACTTGATGCATCTTTGAAACTTGTATATGACTATCACTCCCCCCTTGTCAGATACAAGGTGAGATGATGGAAAAAACTCAATTGTAGGACTTTTTAGTACTCGTGAAAAAATTATGTGATATGAGTGAAATATCTTCTTGGATGTTGAAGCCCATTGCCAAGAAGTGATCTATTCAAGGTGAATCTTTGTTCTTGCAGGAGGCTTGTTTTTGAAGCATTGTTTGAAGAATGAGTGATGCATACCACAATTCTTGCATGGGTGAAGATCAAAACAATGATCTTTCACATGGCCAACTCGGTCATAATGTTAGCATTTCACAATCCGTTGTTGTGGAAAAGGAGCAGAAGCAGGAACAGGTGAAGATGAATTGTCCTGATGAAATCCAACACTCTCAAATTTGATGGGTTTTGAATAATCTGGAGTATGAAAGGATGCCTCCTTATCATATCCAAGACATGTTTCATGCCTATTGTTGACAAACTCTTCCCAAGGTCTGATGATTGACTTGGGAAGTGCATGTTAGATTTTTGCTTTTGCATGCAAATTTTCTCTTGCACTAGGCACTGAATGTGAATCAACCTCAACCTTACTAGTTTCATCACTTGATGGTTGTTGATGGGTGTTTGTTTTAACCTTGAACAGAGGAATGTTTTGAGTAGAAAATAGTTTATAATGACAAATATGTTGAAGCTCATATTGTTGGAACTAAGATTTTAGTTGCAGAAAATCCATCTTTTCCTGTGCATTATGCAGGCGGGTCTGAATGTCACAGAGAGTGTCTTTATTGATGTTTACCTTCCCATCAACAATGGAGAGTATTAAACAATTCAATAACTTTAATGCACCATCAAGTCTCGCCATTGTCTAAAAAATAAAGACTCGCCAGTCCTAGTGGAAGGCAATTGGGCCCTCAAAAACCACTTTTGTCAGGGCACATCTCTGAAGCAGTTTTCCAAAAATCCATTTTATGTGTACATTGGTCTGTTGGCTCGTTTTATAATTTTATGCATATTGAAGGTTTGTGGATTATGTTTGGAGATGGTCATGCCTTGGAGAGTATTTTGAAAACTAACTCACACACATATAATACGACCATTGACCGATGATAAAACTGCAACAACATAGTTGAAATCCATTTCTTTGTAATCAAAATCCCATGCACAGTGCGAGATCCACTTCAAACCCTGTTGTCCACACCAAATACACCTTTCCTATGTCAAAATATGGAAAATATGGACGATGGTGTTGCTTCTCTGATATCGCCCCCAATAGCCTTGAAAGGAAATGCCTAAGTCGTAATCCTTAAGCGTATATAATTGTTGAGGCGAATTTAGGTAGAGCAACAGCTTTGTCGTCTACAAATCGGAGGAGACCAAGGCCCAATGTTAGGCATATGCAAAGTCCAATGCACAATCGATATACGTTCTTTGTCACTAACCCAAAGAACATATAAATTATTCAACGCACCGTTCCCACACCATATAATGGAGTCTTCAACGAACATTACAAGAACGACAAATGCAAAGAGCAATCAACACATAGTCTTCCAGTTGTTTAATGAACACATGGACTTCAAAACACACATAAATGAAATGTTTGTTTTCCAAGACTAACACATACACGATTAATTGTTGTTTGACATCTCCATACATTGCACAGAACAACACATTCCAATGCATACACTGATGGTTACACAAGTAGGGGACGTCGAGGCATTATCAACATCTTGGCGTTTTATTTAAAACCAATAGCATCGACTTCAATAAGTAATGACAACATAGACTACTCACTTCATGTTGGGTCCCTATAATACTAGTGATTACCCCATTACTATTGTAGTTGTATCCCTTATTAATATTGTTGTGCCCTTATTGTCACCATATTGTTATTACTGTACCCCATAGAATCCCTCTATTGTTATTTTTGTGGCTTTATATTATTATTGTTAGGTCAGCTGGGTTATATTGTGAATCCTTAGACTCCTATATATAGAAAGGAGGTTTTGTCATTTGAATCATCCAAGAATTGTTCATTTATGTAATGTAAAGGAGATTTCCCCCTCGAAGAGGCTGAATTCTAAGGCGTTGATCTATCTTTGTTTGTTTGTTTTTTGAGCTGGTTTCATAACATTTGGTATCAGAGCTTTGGATTCTAAGGTTTCGCTGCTCCAAATAGGTCATCATGGCATTTTCACTATAACTTTTTTCTGCAATGTTTCAGAAACTAAAAAAAAAAACCCATTTGAGAAGAAATCTTGCTAAACCTCGGGTCCGAATTTTAGAGCTTTTCACGCTATATTTGCGGAGATATGATATGACGAAGTTGGTCTTTTTTGCAGACTCCTGAATTACATTCCAAACAGGTGACCTGGGGAAAATCATCATAACTTTCTCTTTGAGCATCAGATTGAAATATCATAAGAAGGTGTAGAAAGAGGACGAATTGTAGTTTCTTGTATATATTTTTCAGAGCCAAAGGTCGAAACAGTGACTCATGGCATGTCGCACAAGTTTGCTCTACTGAACTAGTCTATAATCAAGTCACTGTGGGAGATTTCGCATAACTCTTCCTTGGAGAATCCAATTTGGATCAGACTGGTGGCATTCGAAAGAGGACACAAAGGGCTACTGCAGATCACAATTTAAGAACTGGATGATCCGAAAGTACAGAGATACATTAGAGGCAATATCGAGCTCCTACAAAGTGAAAAAAGGTGTGTAGATTTTTTTTAAATTTTTGCTTAAGCTTGGTTTGAAAATTTATTTTGAAGAAATTCAAAGGGCATAGTAGAGCATTATTATCGGTAAATGATGCCCCAAGGAAAGAAAATGCAAACACCTAGTAAGCAACTTGAAAGCTCTAGCATGATTCCTGAAGAAGAGGAAGAAATGCTACATGATATATCAAAATTACAAGACCAAGTGCAACAAATGTCACTCTCACAAAAGCTAAGATAAATGGCATGGAATCTAAGATAAAGGGCGTGATTTGAAGATAGATTTGAAGAGAGAAATGGCAGATTTGAAGACAGACATGGAAGATTTGAAGACATATTTGACAAATTTTCTACAAGAAATACTTACTAATGGTGAAAAGGTAGTAAAGGAAACTCATGACGCGAACAAAAGAAATGTTAGTCATGATTTCATAGACTCTAATGTGGGATCGAAGATCCACCATACTCTAAAAATCGATATGAGGAAGTTTTATGGCAAGGATCCCGCAACATGGATATTACAGATGGAGCAATTTTTCGATCTCAATAATGTGCAAAACACACAAAAGGTACGTATGACAACTTTATATTTGGAACCAAAATCAGTTTGTATGGTATCAATGGCTTTGCTCTCGTAAAAAATTATCACTTGGGCAATTTTTACGGAAGAATTGATAGCACATTATGAGGATACAAAAAGCAACACTTTTTTTAGCTAATTGATAAGTCTCAAACAAAAGGGTTCAATAATGGAGCACATTGAGGAGTTCCAAAAATTGAACACAAGGGTAAAAAATATTCCAGAGGAGCATAGGATTGATGTGTTCATAGGGTCTTTAAAGGATAATATCCAACATGATGTTCGCCTTTGGGAACCTGATCCATTAGAGAAGGCATTCAGGTTAGCAAGAAAAATGGAAAGCAAAATTATGGCAACCAGGAAGCATACCACTCACAACTATAAAGATGGAAGTGTTGTTGGCCCTAGTCTTCCACAACCTATAAGGTTGACACCACAACAATTGGAAGAAAAAAGAGCAAAAGGGCTATGTTACAGTTTTGATAGCAAATACACTAAAGGTCATAAGTGTGCTGAGAAGAAATTATTCTACATAGATTGTTAAGAGGAAGAAAAGGAGCAAGAAAGGTCAAAAGAAGATGATATACTCCAGGAACAAAGCCTAGATGAAGAACAAATGAATCCGACCATTTCTTGTAATGGATTGGTGGGAATTACCACTTCTCAAACCATCAAGATAGAAGGACAAATCAAGAAGAAAAGGTAATAATGTTGATTGATTCAAGAAGTACCCACAATTTTATTCATTGTAAGGTAGCAAAAGAATTGAATTGCTTCCTATATCCAGCACCAGGGTGTCAAGTGATGGTTGCAAATGGAGGAACAATAAATTGCTCTGGAAAGTGCCATAATATCAAGCTATCCATGGGAGAATATGTATTGACTAGCCCAATGCTTTCCATTCCAATGGAGGTGCTAATGTTGTATTAGGAGTCCAATGGCTACAATCCTTGGGTACAATAGCTTTTAATTTTCAAGAACTTTTCATGAAATTTTATGTGGAAGGAAAGGAAGTTGTATTAAGGGGTATTACAAGGAAACTGGGAAAGATAATAAGCTCTAATGGTATGACAAAGCTTCTAAAAAAGGAACAAAAAGGTGTAATTGCACAATTATGTTCACTAGATGTTTCCACATTGGAATCATCTATTTCTCCCAAATCTCCAAAAAGTCTTGGACAATCATTCCAAGGTATTTGAGACTCCCAAAGGTCTCCCACCCATTCATGATCATGATCATGCTATTCATCTGATTCCAAGAAGTGTTCCTCCAAACATCAGGCCATACAGATATCCCTATGCTCAAAAGAGTGAAATTGAACATATGGTTGCAAAAATGCTAGAGGCTGGTATAATCATAGTTGCGGGGGAGCGCCCCCCCCCCTATCGAACCCGCTCCCGAAGCGCGCTCCAGGCAGGAGCGGCTTGGGAGCGTGCTCCCTCCCA
>APFE030790801.1:0-11251 GCA_000404065.3 Pinus taeda
GGTACTATGGCATACAAATTGGAGCTTCTTGCAGTGTCTCGAGTGCACCCAGTTTTCCATGTTTCATGTTTAAAGAAGGTTATAGGTGACAAGCTCCCAGTTCAAACAATTTTGCCAGAACTTGACGAGGAAGGAAAAATCATATTAGAACCGGAAGCAGTCACAGAAACAAGAACTCAACAACTACGAAATCGATCAATTTTGGAGTACCTCATCAAGTGGAAGAACTTATCCATTGAATATTCCACATGGGAGGATGGGAATTTTATACAAAAGCATCCAAAACTACACAAGCATTGAGGACAACTCTTTTTGGAAGGAGAGGGGCATGTTAGGCCCATATAATACTAGTGATTTCCCCATTATTATTGTCATTGTATCCCTTATTGTTATTATTGTGCCCCTATTGTCCGCATATTGTTATTAGTATGCCGCATAGAAACCTACTATTGTTATTTTTGTGCCCTTATGTTATTAGTGTTATGTCGACTTGATTATATTGTGACCCCATAGACTCCTATATATAGAAGGGAGGTTTAGTCATTTGTATCATCCAAGAATTGTTCATTTGTGTAATGTAAAGGAGGTTGCCCCCTCGAAGAGGCTGAATTCTAAGGCGTCGATCTATATTTTCTATCTTTTTGTGAGCTGGTTTCCTAACAAACCAAATCAAATGAGACAACAAAGACCTTTGACCAACGATAATACTTCCTCTAATTCACCAATTCAACCTTCCAACTTCTCTTTCTTAATCAAGATAATGATGCCCAAATAAACAAGCCTTAAATCATGAAAAGTCAACACAAGTCAAATTAATTTTGCTCCAAAACAAGGTCTCGCCCTTCCTTCTGATCTATGCAATTTCGGCCTGCACCTTCGACCCTCCAACTCACACTTCAAATTCAAACGTTTTCACAACATGTGATAGAAAATAGGAAGATTTTTGGTTCCTCTCTTCTTCTCTTGGATTCCTTGTTTCTTGCAATGATAACACCTTCCTTCTCTAGCTTTCTCCCACTTCTTTTGTCACTTCGGATTGCATATCGAATTCTTCTTGGATGGATGCCACAATAGGTCGAAGATATTGCCTATATATAGTCTTCAAGGGTGGTCGAATCCCTTCAATGAGGCCGACTTGCTTGAGATGGGGCCGACTTGGTGGAGGAAACTTATTTTACATTTTGACATGAAAATTATTTTTGATACAATAAGCCCAAGAAGGTTCTAAGACAAGATGACAAGGACAATGACTCATGACACAAACCCTAGAATCACATAAAGCGTGGTTTGACCTAGAAATATAATCAGTTGAGCATGCAACCCATGCTTATAAAATAATAATTTTCTTTTCTTTAATAGATAAATTATATCATGTCATGGGCTAGACAACAATTATGAAGACTGATACTAGTTACATTCCTCAGCATGTTTAATTGAAAAGTTCTCATGAAATTTGATGCATTATGTTGGTGTGATCCAAGTTATTTAAGAAATTCAACTTCATGAGTGACAAAGGAGTATGTCACAATGTGTGAGAGAAATATTGTTGAAAAAAATTATAAAAATAATTGAGAATAGGGCACAATGCATAAGAGAAATATTGCAGAAAAACATTATAAAGATAACACAAAATATCCTTGACAAAGATGTTGCAAAAAAACAATAAAAACACTCAAATATTGATTGAATTGTTAATATACCATGATAATACCTTATAAGAAAAACATGCTTTGCTCCTAATGAATTCCTATATTTATACTTTTTATGGGTGTCTTTCCACATAGAGTTATCCCCTTTTCCATTTCAAGTTATCATGGGTAAATACCATGGATGAAGATCATAAATTACGATGGTAAAAATCAAATCATCGTGTGATTCAAATACCATGGTTTACAAAATCCATGGGTGAATATGATGATAAAAACTATATCATGCGATTAGATTCTTACGTCACTATTATGATTTATATTGTTTTATTCTGTTTATCATGCATATTACAAACACAATCCATGATTTTACGAACATTGGTAGAAAAATAATTACTAACTACGGTAATTATCATCCACCTGGATCAATCCTCCCCCCTTAGGAAGCAATGGTCCCCATTGTGTAAATTTCCCTCATTAGATGAGGAAATTTCTACTGAACTTGGTTCCTTGTGAACCACTTGTGCTGGTGAAGGAGATTTTTTGGGTTAATCACTCGATAGAGTTGTATGTTCTACTGGTGAGTACCCTTCATCTTGGTGTCCACATTCCTATCAATTGTACCATGAAACTTACACAGAACCTGATGTTGGTCATGTTGTTGTTTATACTTGGCATTATCTCTTAGTAGGACATCATAAACTTGTTATTGGAAGTGTTGAAGTCGTTCAAAAAATTCGCCTACTCAATGGGAGGGCTTTGTTGGTGAAGATGTAGTTTGAAAGGTGACTTCTGTTTTTGGTTGGAACCCTAAACATGTTTGCAAAGAACTAATAGAATTGTAAAGAACTCCATTGTAGCCACACTGAACATATGGATGGTTTTATCCAGTGTAAGTGGATTTGTGACTTGGAAGAGTAGGGGCACCTTTCTAATTGAGGTGAATATATCCCTGACCATTCTACAATATTTTCCACCTACTTCTGTTCTGTAGAGAGAAATTATACTGAATTTGTAGTGGTTGTAGTGACTTTTTTTTCGCCTTTTGACTGAACCACGGAAAGGACAAACTTGGAAGTATGATATACTACCTTCTTGCATTGTTTTGTTGAGATTAATGATTTTGTAGTAACTTAACTTGCATCTAGTGTCCTATAAAGTTGATCCCCCAAAGTAACAACAACACTATGAGGTTGAGACTCATGAACAACATAACGTTTCCACATATAAGGTTGTCCTAACATAACATCACAAACTTTGAGTGGTGGAACATCACACAATACCTCATCTATGAAAGACTTGATGTTGTAGGAGAAGCGACATTGATGACTGACACAAATTTCTTGTCCATGGTTCAAAAAACCAATGGTGCATGGTTAGGTGTGTGGAATTATTGGTAGCTTCAATCTCTTGATGACCTCGATTGAGATTAGGTTCTTTTGGCTGCCAATGTCAACAATGAAATGTAGCGAGGTCCCTGTCACCCACATATGTGAATGGAAGAGGCGCTCACCCTCCTCAGGATCCTCTGATTCTTCTGGTTGGATCTTTTTAATTGCAATCATAACATTGCGTTTGCATCAATGATTGACTTTGTTTCATCCTTTTCTAAATCAGAATCTAAGCCATAGTTGATTTGTTTCTTTGCAAGATTTTCCAATAATGATTGTTTCAAGGAACATTCATTAGTGTTGTATGAGGGACTTCTGTGGAGCCTACACCACTTCCCAGTGTCTTCCTTTGACTTTCCATATCCATTATTTGTTTTCGGCTTAGTTACATTGTCTTGGGGAGTTCCATCCTGGCTATGTCTCTTGCTCTGCTTCCGCTGTGAAGGATTTGTAGATCCAAAGTCTTGCTTATTTTGCTTAAAATTTTGCTATATTTTGACAAAATATTGGTATGCTGCACCAAGTGAGGATATGTCTAGGAACTCCATTTTTTTCTGGATGTATCTGTATAGAGCACCAAATGTCGCTCAAAGTCTTTGATACCCAGCTTGGTGCAAACTATGGTACTACTTGGTCCCTTTCTTTTTGTAGTGTGGTCCACCTCTTGTATTGGTCTTCATAGTATCCTGCATGGTAGAATTCCTCCTTGAGGGCATCCACAAAAATGGCCCAAGTGGGGCCTCCCTTGTATACCCCAGACTCATCTTCGTTAAGTCTCTCCTAGTAACTTCCCACCAATCTTTGACATGGGGAAGCGTTTTTAGGAGTGTGAAGGTGATTTTCTCATTGTCGAAAAAAAATATAGAGCGCGTAATGGCCATCTAGCAGATTCAAACATTTTTATAAAACTTCTACGTTTATTTGTCCTTTGAATAGGGGAATATCGAAGTTAACTTGTACTTAGAAGGGTGTCGAGCTTCCAAAATCTATGCTTGTCAAAAGTTTTTGGACCATTGTTAGGAGTCGTCAAAGGATCTCAGTGAAATTGTCCATCATCTCACTATTTTTTTTTGTAAGTTATTCCTCGAGAAACAATTTGACAAGAACTCTTGCAAAAGTTTCAATAGTTCGAGTCTAAGCTCCTTGTACCTTGACTTCATTGGGGATATGCGCAAAAAAAGACAAGAGTAGACCGCTTTGATACTAATGCTTTGGAGTGTTGGAGGAATGAAATTTAGAGAATGACAAAAAAAACTAAAAATTCCTAACAAGTCACCCATCCCAGTACTACTCTGGCCCAAGTACGCTTAACGGAAAAGTTTTCATGAAATTTGATGCATTATTGTTTGTGTGATCCAAGTTGTTTAAGAAATGAAACTTCATGAGTGACAAAGGAATATGTCACAATGTGTGAGAAATATTGTAGAAAAACATTATAAATATAATTGAGAATAAGGCATAATGCATAAGAGAAATATTGCAGAAAAAATATTATAAAGATAACTCATAATATGGCACCATGCTTAGGAGAGATATTGTAGAAAAAACAATAAAAGCGAACTCAAATATTTATTTAATTGATAATATACCATGATACTACATTATGAGAAATTACATTATTTTCTCCCAGTGAAATCCCATATTTATACTTTTTATGGGTGTTTTTCCATTGAGAGTCATCCCCTTTTCCATTTCAAAATACCATGGGTAAATACCATGGTTTATAAAATCCATGGGTGAATGTGATGGATAGAGATCACAAATTACGATGGTAAAAATTAAATCAATGTGTGATTCAAATACTATTGGTAAATAGGTAAATACCATGGTTTACAAAATCCATGGGTGAATATGATGGCAAAAACTAAATCATCTTGCATTAGATTCTTACTTCACTATTTTGATTGATTTATTTATTTATTTTTAACATGCATATTACAAATATAATCCATGATTTTACAAATATTGGTGGAAAAATAATTATTAACTATGCTAATTATCATCCACCTGGATCAACTTTGCCACCCCCTCATAAGGTAAATAATGAATTTGGTCTCCTATAATTATAGAGGTCTTGGGCATGTATCCAAAATAAATGTAATCAAATATCTTCTCAGATCAGAAATCCTGGCAATCATTCTACTCTAGGAAACCAAGCTCATCGAGGAAGAAATGGCATCAATAATTAAGGTAACAAGGAACTTCAAGGAAGTAACAATTAGCACAAAAGGAGCATCAAGAGGTGTTTTGTACTATTTGGAATCAAAATAATCATGGATCTACATCTATAGATATCAACATTGGATCTAGACCGATTTTCAAAATAAACCCACTGGGAAAGGCTTCACAATATAAAACATTTATGCCCCTGCACATTGTAGAGATAAAGATCAATGTTGGAGCTCACTAGAAACCAATCTAGAAGCAGAAGGTAACCAACATGTTATAGTAGGTGGTGATATCAATTTAGTCATGAATGCTGGAGGAAAGCGAGGTGGATCATATCTTCCATATCCAAGCAGGGATAAGCTCGAGGCCATAATAAATGGGCATAATCTAATGGATATTATACCAAAGAATGGCAAGTTCACCTGGAGTAACAGAGGGACAGGCTCAAACAACATAAAAGAAAGGTTGGATCGATTCTTAATACATGCAGGTTTCATTGCAGGAGTTAGAACTGCATCGTCAAAAATTCTTTCAGCAGCAACATCAGACCATAAACCCATTACCTTAACCTTGGGTGAAAGCATCAATTTGGGACCATTACCTTTTCGCTACAACCCCCTTTGGTCCACCATAGAAGAGGCTAAACAACTGGTTTAGACTACATGGAAGACTAGAATCAATGGGTCACCTAGCTATGTATGGGAAACAAAGTTAAAGCTTGGTAGAACATTACTCAAATTCTGGGCAAAATCGAGTTATAGGGAGCTAGTGCATGAGAAAATTGACCTTCAAAATGAGTTGGAAATTGTACAGTTAAGAATGGAAAGTGAAGAAGAAACCACAAATATACAAATGAAAGAAAAAGAGATATATTGGAAACTATATCAAAGCAACATGAAAGAAGAAGAGCGTTGTAGGATTAAAACCCAAAGCATTTGGATACAATCTGGTGATAATAACACAACTTTTTTCCACAACCAAACCAAAGCAAGAAGGAATAAAAATCGAGTGGATTCGATAGTCAGAGAAGTAAATATATTCATTTAAGGGCAATAAGCGATCAACTTAGAAGCACACCAACATTACAAAAGGCTACTGATGAAATATTTAGACCCGAATAGTTTTGAAGAATTCCTTAGGACAACTTCAAAAAGGTAATAAAGGAGGCCACTGCAACATTAATAAAACTATTGGAAGAAGATGCATTGCAAAGGGAAATATGGAGTTTGCATCCAAATAAGGCATCAGGGCCGTATGGATTTACCATAAAATTCTATCACACTTATTGGGACCTCATAAAAAAATATATTATCAAGATTATTCAATGGGTTTAACTTAAGCATAAAACAGGAGGTAACACCAACTCAAATTTCCTTGCTTTGATTCCCAAAAAAATTAGGCCTACTTCGTTGAACTGATTTCAACCCATTTCTTTTTGTAATTCCTCTTATAAAATCATAACTAAACCTTGCAAGTCATCTCAAAATTTTACTCCCTCAGTTGATCTCTGAAAACCAAGGTGGATTCATCCAAAAAAGACTTATTGTGGACAATATAATATTAGTACAAGAAGTTATCCATTCCATCCTATCCTGAGAAGAGAAAAGTTTCATTCTTAAGCTTGACATGGAAAATTTCTTCTATAGGGTAAGACAATTTTTTTTTTTTAAGACAAATTTGGATTTGCTAATGACTTCATCAATCTTATCGAAGCATGCATCCATAAGTCATGGATAGCTCCTTTCGTAAATGGAAGGCCGGGGAAATTCTTCCAAAACACCCGAGGAAGACAGCAAAGATGCCCTATTTCACCATTCCTCTGCATCATTATGGCATAAACCCTTAGCAGGAAACTTGAGCATGACAGACAAAGAGGGCCACTCATTTGAATACAATAGAATATAGGAGTCAAAAGTATGAACCAATCTCAGTTTGATAATGACACACTGTTAATAGGAGGAGCCTCCCTCACTATGGCTAGAATATTCAAGTCCATTCTAGTCCAATTCTTGGAAGCATTTGTAGGAATTCTCAATGGGCTAAAGAGCAATATATATGGTTTAAATACTCCTCCAAGAACCCTTCAACACATATCAAAATATGAGATTCCTTGCAAAATGGAATGTATACATTTTAAATATTTAAGTGTGCCAATCTTCAAGCAAAATCTAAAGACTGATGTTTGGACAGAGATCATGGAAAAAATGTAGAGGAAAATTCAACAATGGGGAATGCACTAGTTAAATTTGGTAGGTAGGGTCATTCTAATTAAATATATATTAGCAGTGCTCCCTTTATATCATTTTGCAATTTTGCAAGCACTTGCAAGCATACAAATGAAAATAGAGCTTATCATAAGATTTATTTATTTTTATTTTTTATGGCAGGGAGGTAGAACAGACACCAAAAAATTTAGTCTTCTCAACTGGAAAAAAGGTAACCACCCCTTATGAAAGAGGAGGAATAGAAATAAAAACAATCAAGATTGGTGAAATTAGCCATGGGGGCGAAAATAATGTGGACACTAATCACTGAAGAACCAACTTGGTGGAAGAATATATTAAAAGGAAAATATATGAATACCCATTGACATCAACTATTTCAAAACCAGTTATCTACCAAACCTCGTACTCCAATTTCGAAATTATGCAAGAAAATCCTCCCTCTAATTTAAGCTCACACATCTAGAATCCATGGGGAAGGACGAGATAAATCTTCAAGATGAAAGTATTATGAGCAGGGCTAAATTATCCTATATTCCAAAACTCCAACAACTCAAGAATTGGCTTGTAAGAAAAGGCATCTCTAAACTAGCTCAAATTTCAGACTGGGAACATAGTGACTCTTCTTGGAAACGCTAGAAAACCCTAACCATTCCACCTGAACTTCAACACCAATGTAATCTTGTTATATAACATCTAAAGGGCGCAACGCCTATTTAACTCAAGAAAAATGATAGAATGGAATTTGATTAGGAAGGATTACACAATCAAAAGTGGTTATGATGCCCTTCAAGGAGAACAAGAGAAGCAACCCATTTGGCCTTATTGGAAAGTAGTCTGGAAGGTAGAAAGTATGTCAAGTATCAAGTTATTCATTTGGACCCTCCTGAGGGGGAAGACCCTCACAATTGACAATCTTAGAAAGTGCAACATTTAGGGCCCATCAATATGCCACCTATGCCTGAACACTAAGGAAACAATCCTGCACTTGTTCCTCTCATGCACATTTTGTCAAAAATGTTGGAAGGCTACGTTCCACCCTCTTCCTGTACAAATAGATTTTTATTTAAACATTGTTGAGTTATTTGCACAATGGAACTCAGGCTATCCATACACTTTCAAAATAAGAGATTACTTAAGCGTTTTTAGCTTAGCCTTACTACATTCCTATGTTGGCAGCTCTGGTTAGCTAGGAACAAAATCATTTTTCAAAGAAAGACACTAGAGCAAAGGAAAGTCTAGGGCTTCTCAACAGAAATCATTCTTTCAAAAGGTAATAATAAACTACATCAACAGAGTTTGCAAGTGGAAGAAGCGTTGAGGTTCAAGTTTGTTTTGGAAAAGACTCCACACATCATACTAATCCACCAAGAACCCAACCCACTCTCTCCAATTGGAAAATCAAATTGAAAGACAAGGATTAGTTAAAAGAACAAAAATGACCTTGTCTCTTCTTTGATGGGGTATCCAAACACAATCTTTGAAAACTTGGAGGAGAGAGAGTCATAATCGACTTTGAAGGAGAAGAAAAAGCCTCCTATGAATGAGAATTGGCAATGACACGAAAAATAGAGCAGAAGTGTATGGGCTTCTCCTGGGAATCAAAATTAATCCCATCAGGAATCTCATCATGTTCAGAGACTCTACTATCCTCATCAAATAGATGACCAAAGGCACCACGCCCCAAAATGAGATATCTGCCAAATTGTAATATGAATTTAATGTTACCTATCATATCTAAAGGATGTAACTTTATATCATGTCTTTAGAGAACAAAACATAGAAGTTTATGATCAAGAAAACCGAGCATGTCATCAACCCCAAGATGAAAGTCAAAGTAAATGACGATGTACGCACCTCATACATTCCCTGATTTGTATGCAGATCACATGCAAATTGGGAAGACTGGCGCACTCTCCTCAAAAGATGAGATGGATTCCTTAAAAAATGATGACACTCTTAAACTCTCTGATAATAAAAAAATCTCCAAATCTCCAAGAGCCAAATTGCAATTCTCTTTCCCAGTTTGAGCACGTGACAGTCCCACTTGCAACACCTCTTTTGACTCGTTGTAGAAATCCCTATCTAGAGGTCTACTCGACACTCTGTGCCTAAAAATCCTTAAATGCCCTCACTAGTGAGCACACATATACCATTGTCCTATTCAACGCCTTTCTTCCACCCCTTCACTCCCTTGTGCTTCTTCATCACTTCCCTTTCATATCACCATGGATTCACGCTCCTCATGCATACATTGCGCCTCCCTCAAAACTGAGTTGGAACAAGCCAAAAATATTCAAAAGAAATGGAATAAAAAATACAAATAAGAAATAAGTTATCTACATGTAGGTGATGCTTCACTTAGAGAGCACTCAACAAATCAAACCAACGATGCTCTGACATTGAGGAATCCTTATCCATCCTGCATGAAGTTGTGGACGCACACTATGGATGCATCAAAATGCTAGAGTTTCGCATCTCAGTGCAATAAAGAAAGACAATTGAGAACTTAGTATCAAACAACCGCAATGACAATCATCCTTTGATAGAAGAACACTCTATTAATCAAGATCATAAAGGCTAAGCTAAGTGCCTTCAACAAAATACATGAACAACTCTATTTTGAGGAAATGTTTGATGAAGTGCATAAATAGTTTTTTTTTTTATTACGCGAATTTGTAATATTTTATACAATCAGTGCAATAGGTACCACAAGATCCAATTTTATTATGTAATTGTAGGAAAGTGCAAACACGGAGATCTAATATTAGAACATATCTCCGATCACTATGTATCATTTTATCAAGGCTTTTAGCCACTTTTTATTTGGGAATGAATACAAGATAATCGACCTTGTTAAAAATAATAACTATTCCTGTTATTTAAATTTAATTTAGATTAAATTTATATAATGCCTTATTGCAAAAAAATATTACATTATTTTTGAATTGAGAATCTTTTCAATATTAACTTTAAGCCACGTAAGTTTTATTTTTTAATTTTTATTATAATCCATTTGAATTAAACATCTCTAAACCAAGTTTTTTTATTTTATTTTTATTATAATCCATTTGAATTAAACATCTGTAAACCACCACTTCTATATGGTGAATTGAGAATTTAAGTATTTTTTTTGGAAATTAATATTTAATAAAGATATCTATGATTAATGATTATATTTATTATTGATATAATTGAATATTAATAACAGGGTGTTTTGTTAAGGCATTCTTTATGTTAAGATCGCCAATTCAAAAGTTTGTGGGTACAAAAAGTCTAGCCATGTTAAGGGTTGGTGCAACCCAGGCTAGGTATGATTCCCTAGTGATTTTGATGGCTTAGATACTCTTGGGTCGTGATTTTTTCAATCAAAGGTTTGTCCTACAAGTCATGTACAAACTAGCAAACAAAAAAAAGGAACTCATTACAGATGTTGTGTACATTCTTTGCATCTAAAAGTATCACCACAAAAATTACAATAGGGTAATACCTTAGTGCAATTAGACCATATTTCTCAATTTATGAGACAAGATATCTCTTTTGTCAACTTATTTGATATTTTGTGTGATTCTCTCTTCCGAATTCATCGCATTTTACTTGTTTTATGTATCGACGTTTCGAACCATCCTTCATGGTTCATCATCAGGATTAGATATGTGAAGAAGTCAGAGAATGATGTGTAATAAATAAAGGATATGGTAGGGATGGTAATGTAGAAAGCCGACAGTGAAAATAGTGTGGTTTTAATTTATTTATGATTAATTTAATTTTGATTTAATTCCATTTAATATGATTTCAATTTAATTTAATTTGATTTGATTTA
>APFE030790804.1:0-18943 GCA_000404065.3 Pinus taeda
GAAAATTCACTTCCACATATTCTCCAAAACTAGTGACTGTAGATGTTACTGAAGCACAAGTGCTCTGTCCAGCAACCCATCAATTTCTTGCAAATGTATATGTATGTAATCAATTCTAGACTCTGCATAAGTCCAAAATCATGATCCATAAGCATAGATTATATATGAATCGGATCAAATAGCACGGAAAGAAAAAAAGAGAAAAAATCAAAGAATCGACAAAAAAGTGTAAAGAGAGAAAACAAATAGATAAAACAGAACATGAATCCCATTGTCCTTCTCCAAGAATTGGAGAGGCTGGAGATGGAGTTATTAGACACCACCTATCTCAATACACAAGCCAGGAGACTTGCAAAAGAATATAATCCCAAAACCTTTTATTGATACTAAGATTAAGTGGAGGAAATCCAATGAGCATGAACATAATTGGCACAAAAGAATGCCAGCTATTTGTGATGCAAAATTTCCTCTAAGATGAGACTCCTTGCGGCTTTGCCTAGTTCATTTTGTATATGGGCGCTCCCTCTGAACTAAAGGAAGGCTTTATGGAACAGGATCAACAGATAGAAATTGCAGATATTGGGGTTATCTAGAATATGTTGATCATGTTTTGGAGGTGCCTTTTGTTGAGGAAATAGTACATGGATAGAAGACCATTCTATGGGTATGTTGACATCATAACTATAATGGCGGGCTATCCTTCTCAAAGATCCTTGGTGATACCACAAATCTATATGGAATGCGTGGTAGGTAATCAAGACAGTCTTTGGAGATAGAGTTATTAGGCACCTGTCTTAATGTGCAGACCAGTAAACTTGTATAAAAAGATGACCCCTAAACCTTTTATTGAAAGTAAACTTAAATAGAAAATGGTATTCGAATGATGATAAACATGAATGGCACACAACCGGCACAAAAGTTTCCCCTATCTGGTTGTAATGCAAGGTTTTCCTCTAATATGTGGTTACTTTCATGGTTCATTCAGTCTATGTCACTCCCCACTAAAGCAACCTGCGTCATAAAACAGGAATTGGAATTGTAGCTTGACCATGCTTTTGTGACACAAAAGTGTGCTAGCAATTTGTGATTAAAGGTTTCATTTAGGATGAGATTCCTTGCATGGTTCATTATCTATATGGCACTCCTAACTAAAGGAAAGCTCCATGAAACCGGACTAACAGATCACAGATCAAAATTGCAGCTATGCCTATTTGGAGGTGCAAGTTTGCTAAGGAGGTCAGACTTGGATATAAGACCATTTTATGGGTATTTTTACATTATAACTTTATTGATAGGTTGTCCTTTTCAAGGATCTTTGGTACTGCTATAAATCTATCTGGAATGTATGGCAGGTAATCAAGGTAATTTTCAGTAGCGTAAGATATGATCTGTGCGACAGTGGAGGAGAGCCCCATGCTCAGTTCTAACATATTTCTTGATTGGCTGTAGGACCAATATTCTACTCACTCCAACTCCCCCACTTTGTGTGCAACTCTATGAGTGCTTAAAGAACTTCTCACCTCCTCTGTACCAAAATGTTTGAAGATCTGTCGAGACAAAGGGTACCTATAATTGGTGGATTTTCAATTTCCAATTATATAGCCATTCAATTTTCATATCATCTGATTGCTTTAAGAAATTTTGTGTAAAGCTAATGTTCAATCTAGATCTGGTGCACTTGCCCTGGCATACGTCGATAGTGGGGAAACCTGGGGATGTTAATTCGATGTAATGATGGTTTTTGCATCCCTTTTAGTAATCTTCCTATCAAGCTTTTAAAGATAATGAAAAAAAATTGCCCCAATTCTGAGGATTGCGCAAGAATTTAAAAAATACACAACACCAAAATCCTGAAAATTGCTACTGAATAGCACCATGGCTTTTGTTTCTAGAGTTTGTTGACTGAAGTACAATACTTTACAAATGGGCCTGGAAGCAACTATTATTATCAATTTGAACGGTTAAAATACCACACCTACACAAAGAAAAATACAGGAAAATTGGTTAATTCAACTAAAAGCATTACAGTTATAACAATTGGATCAAGCTCCACTATGCTTACTCTTCTTTCTGGGCTCCAAGCTTGCCCTTCGGAGTCCCTCTCTTTGCATAGAAACAGATCAAACCTGTCCAGAGCTTGTAAACCTAGATGGTGCTCCCAAAAAGAGCCAAAATAACAGTAACCATCCATGAACTAGCCATCCAGTAAGGAATAACAACATTTACCTTACCAGCTAAGTAGAAGGAGGCCAACTTCCATGCCAACCAAGGCCCAACAATGCACCTCACCACGGTAAAATACACAGTGAAAAATGGAGAAACAGAACTATAGATCATGTTGGCCAAGGCAGACTCCATTTTAGCCATACGAGAAATAGTCCACACATTCTGTAATGCAGTCATCGATTCCCCTGCAGCTATCAGAGAGATGGCCGAGAGCCCTCCATGGCCTGCATAGTACTTGCAAGTTACTAGGTAGAAGGAAATTGCAATATGGTGAAATATAAAGAGGTGATCAAATGGGTTGGCAAGCAAATAGTGGAGCAAGTCCACAACGAAATATGCAGTGTTGAACTCCATGATTTTGTTCTCTAAATCTGTGTTGGGTGCATCAAGCTTCCATGGGTTACTGCGCATGTCATGAGCAGAGAGAATGCAAATGATGGTTGCATGAACGAATGAGATGCCACAGCTTGCAGCCTCGAACCTGTTCTTGCCCTTCCAGTTCTTGAGGATTATGAAGTACCCAAATGCATATAGGGTTGCAAATAGACCCAGAGAGGGCAATAACACAGTGAAACCCATGTCTGTGGCACTGTGAAATCCTGCCATATCTTGGGTTAATGACCAATTGGGTTCTTATTGCAAAGCTCCAATATACTGCAGCATAAATGGATATGCAAAACCTGGAGGTTTCAAGATATTTCAAGCTCCAGGATTGGCATTTTAAAACGCTTTTCTCTCTCATCAACTTTCAAGAGGCATACAAGTGTGTGGCTTGGTGAGTTGGAAAGACGTCGGTAGCTGTAACGTTTAAGATCATTTGCCGGTGTAGTTTTCTTTGCAAGGTCTCGCAGGGCATCAATGTACGCTCCAACTTTGACGTTATGATGGACCACAGAAGGGTCAACTTTGTAAAATACTGGAAGAATGGCTTTCCCTGACTCTACCATGAGGACAAGTTCATCCAAGCACCACCAAGATTCAGCATACCTTGGTGAAAAAATTGCAGTGTGAACAGACGCACCACCGGTAGCCTCTATTATCTGGTGAGAAATTTTTTGTGCCTTCTGCATCTCTTCCTTGTTGAAAAAGACTCTCCTTAATCCATTGGAAGTAAGGCTTCGTTACAGATATCTGGCGGCCATTTTACCATCGGGACCGTGATGATTAATAAAGAGAGGAGTAGTCTACCTAGGCAGTAGAATGGCCCGTTTTCCATCATCGGCCGGAAAATCGTCCGGCTCCGGCCACCGGGAATGTCTCCGCCCTCCGCCACCGTCCCCTATCTTCGCCACCCTCCTTCTCCTCCACCCTCCCCTGGCACTTCTGACATTCCCTGCCATTCCCTGACAAAAAATCGAGAGCGGATCGCCGGTGGAGGGCCTGACATCCCCTGACAGATCGAGGACGAGCTATTGCAGCCGCGGAGTATTGTTCCACGGAGCTCCTTATTCCGGTTCCAGTCGGAATTGTCTGATCGCTCCACGACCCGCGCTGTCTCGAGCATGAAGGCTCTGTATTTCCATTCTGTTTGAATTGGCCTGTTTCTGCGATTCCACGGCCCATAGCAAATCCCATGGCTCTGTATTTCCATTATGTTTGAATTGGCCCGTTTCTGCGATTCCACGGCCCACAACAAATCCCAGCAATACGATCAACACTTGTATTTGGCACATTCCTTACCATCTATGAGTGATTTAACAGTTTTCATCATAGCGTTTATTCTCTCCGTTTCTTTCTGTGAAGCTTCTGATTTAACAGTTTTCATCATAGCGTTCATTCTCTCTGTTTCTTTCTGCGAAGCTTCACTGTCCAACTTCACTGCTAGAGCTTTTCTTTGGGCAATTTTATCACCTTGAGGAGGGAAATTCAGCCCATTAGAACTTCCATTACACTTCCCCCATAGCGTTTGATTGGTGTATGTATCTGCGCGGATATGAAAATCAAAGGTAGACCACCAGAATTGAGAGTAGTTCCCTGAAAGATTACATTTATTGGCCCACATATTGTCGTTAACAATGGTCATTGTAAGATCGCTATTATTCCCCAAGAAAGAGTTCTCTACTATGTGATATTCGTGTCCATTTATATTAAGCAGAGGATGACCACCAGAATCACAGGAGAGTATCTGAAATGCTGGGTCACCATAGCCACTGCCATTTTTTCCAAAAGGATACCCGAAGTGAAAGCCCCCACATGTGGATGCATTCCAAAGACAAAATTTGTACTGATTGCCGAGACATGATGTTGAGGGAAATGTGCATACTGACTTCGGTCTTGTCTCCGAAAAACATTTTCTTCAGCAGACATACGATCTACTTTTTGCAGAGGAGGCCCACCGTCTAGTGGAGTTGAAGGCATTATCGTATTGTCTCTACCTTGATTACTCATTGATAAAACCTCTTCTGTTCTAAAAGGAAGGTTAGTATCTAATGTCGTCGGCTGGCTATCAGTTCGTACACTGCCCACACTGTCTTCTGCATGACTTGTCATAGCTTTAATTCTCTCTATTTCTTTCTGCCAAGCTTCTCTGTCCAACTTCATTGCTAGAGCTTTCTTTTGGGCAATCTTGAGACCTTGACGAGGGAAACGTCCATATTGACTTGTAGGCTTTCTATCTAATGTCATAAGCTGGATATCAGTTCTCAAGCAACCAAGGAATTTCAAGCAACAAGAGTTGGAAACTTATACTTGATTGTTGTTTTATTCAATGCTTTAGAGTTTGTACTCATATTACACTGCCCATATTTCTTCGATGTCATCAGACCCGATAACGTGCTCAGGTTCACAATCTCTCCATTAAAGCCCTTTGACAACAACTCACCAACTTGCTGATATAATTCCATGCTTTTCAATGTACTCATCTTGTGCAGTGCTTGATTTGGCAATGTCACACCTAGAATCAAGTCCATCTCATGTGTAGTCTTCCTCTTTGGTGGCAATCCATTTGGAAAGTCATTGCATGCTGTCTATATACTCGTAGAACAACCTTTCACTTTTGCAGGGATATTCTCAAGCAACCAAGGAATTTCAAGAAACAAGAGTTGGAAACTTATACTTGATTGTTGTTTTATTCAATGCTTTAGAGTTTGTACACATATTACACTGCCAAACTTTCTTCGATGTCATCAGACCTGATAACGTGCCCAGGCTCACAATCTCTCCATTAAAGCCCTTTGACAACAACTCACGAACTTGCTGATATAATTCCATGCTTTTCAATGTACTCATCTTGTGCAGTGCTTGATTTGGCAATGTCACACCTAGAATCAAGTCCATCTCATGTGGAGTCTTCCTCTTTGGTGGCAATCCATTTGGAAAGTCATTGCATGCTGTCTCTATACTCGTCGAACAACCTTTCACTTTTGCAGAGATATTCTCAAGCAACAAGAGTTGGAAACTTATACTTGATTGTTGTTTTATTCAATGCTTTAGAGTTTGTACACATCTTACACTGCCCATCTTTCTTTGATGTCATCAGACCTGATAACGTGCTCAGGCTCACAATCTCTCCATTAAAGCCCTTTGACAACAACTCACGAACTTGCTGATATAATTCCATGCTTTTCAATGTACTCATCTTGTGCAGTGCTTGATTTGGCAATGTCACACCTAGAATCAAGTCCATCTCATGTGCAGTCTTCCTCTTTGGTGGCAATCCATTTGGAAAGTCATTGCATGCTGTCTCTATACTCGTCGAACAACCTTTCACTTTTGCAGGGATATTCTCAAGCAATCAAGGAATTTCAAGCAACAAGAGAACTTATACTTGATTGTTGTTTTATTCAATGCTTTAGAGTTTGTACACATAGTTCACTTCTTTGAGTATCATTTATTTTAAAACTCATAGATGTATTTGGGTCCTATAATGAGAATTTCATCTATATAAAGTGGTGATTGCTAAATGTGTTTTTTGCAGAATAGTTTCCAGTATTAAAAGTGTTGCAGTGTAAATGAACAAAAATTATCTGCTTTTTTAATTATATATGATTGAAAAACATGTTGAGTATTAGGAAATAGATAATTGTCTACTTGTTTAACATGAATTTATTGTTATTTATTTTTCAGGTTTTTGAAGTATAAAAAATGGTGCAAAAGTGGCGTTTATGCATTGAAGTGTCTTGCTTTCCAAATCCAAGTCGAGCAGTTATTAAATTCATCCTTTACAATATGGCAACAAATCATTTATTTCATGGAAAGAGAGAAGTGCCTGGAATGATGACAAACAATGAGGCATATTACATTGCCCTTGTTGAAGGGTTAAAAGAGGAAAAACAACATGATGTCAATGATATTGAAGTCTTCACCAACTCGAAATGATATGTAATCAGATGAAAGGCATCAATTGGGTTCGGAAGGACAATTTAAAACCTCTTCATAAGGAAGCAATAAATTGGAGTTGTCAATTTCAACATTTTACCATCAATCACTCTGCAAATATTGAAAATATGTCCACTGATATAATGTCCAGAGCATTTTTAAGCACATATGTAGATGCCAAATATGACATAGTATCACCATCCAGTGCAACAGAAATCATTGATCACCATCAATATAAATCCCCATTGTGTGAATGGGTTGTTGTTATCATTTTTCTGGGGTCTATCATAGCATGGTTCTTTCACTAAAGAAGAACCTATTAATGTTTTATTTTTCCCCAACATGCAATGATTACGGTTTTTTGTATGGGAGGAAAATTTATGGACAAATGTAATATATTCCATGTACATGGACAAATGTATTTTGAGAAAAGTAAATGGTTCATGATTTTGTGATTATCATCAATACATTAGGATGTTTTATGATCCTTCTAAACACCTTCTCAGATCTTTGTTTCTTGAGAGATATTGATATGTTATGTGATTTTTTCGTTGGTTGTTGATCAGTGATGAAAGGTTTCTTTACCTATGTGTCCTCCTCATCTAATAGATAATAGATAATTGTCTACTTGGGGTGGGAAATCTAGAATGGTATGTCAATGAGGTTTATGCATGCTCCCTCTTCAATTTGTCTCATCTCTTATAGTGAAAATATAGACATCCTTGTTTTAGGCACTGTTTCTATCCTTTAATTGTTGTTATCAATCTATAGGAAAAGTGCATGGTAGATGAGGCTTCCAGTTTAAGACTAGTGTGCATTAGTCTAGGAGTGAGGCTCTCTACTCTAGGAAACTTCTGAAAGCACCTTGGGCGCACTTTCCTAGAAGTGAATTAGGGTTGAGTTAAGTTAATTAGGATGGTGCAATAGTAGTAGTGTCCCTCTACTTTTGTTTTTCATTCAGTTTACAAAAGAGCGGATCCACTTTGTTTGGTTTCCTTTCCGGAGTTAATAAAGAAAACAAAGATGTTTTTCTAAGTTCTGTTGTTTTCTTTTGTTGTTCAAAACTTTTTGGTTAGCTTAAATGTTTTCAAATCTTGCATAAAGAAGCAGTTCTGAAAGTTTCTTATAGATTTTCAGTTTTCTAAGTGTTCTTAGTTGCAGGTTTGGTTAGTGTTTACCATGTACTGAAATTTAACTATCTTCAATCAATAGAAGCACTATCAATAGTACTTGCATGCATGATAAAAGGCATAATATCGTAATTTCATGAAAAATGTAAGTCTTCTCAACCTCCCTCTAACTCTGATAAGATATGATGCTTACAATTTCATGATTTCATATTAAAAATCATTGCTTCTTTTCAGATAGATATTTTGAGGATCAACTCTACCTAAAATGGGATTCAGTCTTAAGAGGAATGCAACAATCCTAATGTCCAAAGCTATTCTTTAAATTTCCATTGTATTCTTCAATTCAGATTCAGTGTGTTCTACAAAGAAGAAGAGTAGCATACATTCCCTAATTATCATGCAGATGTAGAGCTAATGTTATACAATTGAGCACTACTCTATTACCGATCATTTTGGAAGATAAGTGCTATTGTTAGAACTTCTATGCTTGGACAGTTTGGTATCACCTTCAGCTATAAGAGAAAAAGAAGAATGGTAGCTTAATAATCAATGCCCAATGTCCTTCACTATTCTTCAGAAAAATCACAACTTTCTCCTCATCTTACTTCTGAGTTAATGGCTACGGTTAAGCTACTCTTGTAGGTCACTAAAAGGAATTATATTGTGACATTTATCTCATGTCCCCTTAGGTTCTTTTGAGCAATAGTTAGATCCAAGATTTGTTTAGACCGTGTTTGTAACAACTCATATCCATACCTGCATTGGTGAAAGCCTGTGCAATCCAATCCAATTATATAAATTAGCAAGACTGCAAATACAAAATCATATCCTGACTAGGTATATTAAAACTACTTCAGAAAATCACGGAAAGAACTTAAAGGACATGGTTACGAGAGTAAATGGATGGCAATGTGATCACATGTTCAGAGTAACTGCTGCCAGGGCAGTATTGAACTGAACTTTGTCAGTGATCATCCTGTAAATCAGGGATAAAAAATGAAAGGGTTTGAATATTTTTCTTTTTCAAGAACTTGATTACATGTTCAAAGTAATTGTTGCCAAGACAATATTAAACTGAACTTTGTCACTGATCATCCTGTAAATCAGTGATAAAAAATGAAAGGGTTTGAATATTTTTCTTTTTCAAGAGCCTGATTTTATAGGTTAAAAAAGACTTCCCTTCTACTATAATTTATAACAACGCATGGCATTTCTTGCAATTAAAAAGTTAAAAATGAACATTGCATCATTGCATCATTCAATCATCCCAAGTCTATTCCCGTTAACCATTTCTTACCAGCTAACAAATTCATATACATTTTTACCATATGTTTTTGGTGTCTGCTGAGTCCTAAGCATATGTCAGAACTCATATATCCTCCTCAATGCATACTAGATTGGAGCTCTGAAAATTCCTAAATTTTAATACACTAATATCAGGAGAAACGTTTACACGTATTCCCATCTGTTGGCTGAAGCAACAATTGTGTGGTCCCCTTTCACATAGGCCACATTTAAGCAGCCTTATGTGTTTGAACTTTGTCCTCTCAAGTCTTTAGAGGATTTTTTCTATACTCCATGCCTTTTTTTCTCAAATCTCTATTAATATAAAAACAATTATATCTATGTGAGCAGATTCAGTAACTTTCTAGGGGTTAAAATTTCTTCCTAGCAGCCTTTTTATAGTATGGCAATACAAATCATCCAAAGGAGGGTCTAATCATAACTGAAGTCTCCACCTAATATACGTAGAGCAGAATTTTCTTGCATCAAAAACGATAGAGACACACAAATATATTCCTTCAAATGTGAGCTTGTTTCTTTTGCAGCTTTCCATTGTCTGTAAAAATGTGAAGTGACAGTTTGGTAAGGATTCTATCCAATCAATCAATTAACATGGGCACTGTAGACTTTATTCTACTATGTGGTCAGAAAATAAATTAACTTTGATTTTGAGTTTGTGACAACCATGGTTCAAATGCTTGTCCCCGCTTATTAGGTGCCCATGTTCTAGAATGGCCTAGAGAATAGGCATTGGTCACCTTTCTACCTCTTTAAGAAAGGAATCTCATTGACCAAGGGAATACCTTTAATTACGTGGGAGTTAACCTGTAAAACTAGATTTTTTTTCTTTGGCTTTGCAAAAGGAGAAAAGGCTGCCAAATCTCAAAGAAACTGTAAGTCGTTCCAATTGCTATTTAAATAGATAGTCCTGATATACAGAGTCGCCTTAAATTCAGGATTCTTTTCATAGCTTCCCACAACTGAAGCTAGTGGTGCAGCTGGCTCTATCTTCCGGTTACGAAATTTGAAGGGGAAATTCCAAGTGTCTACTTGTGGGAGTTACTTGCCTGATTAGTGACAAAATTTAGATCTTGTAAATCTGAAAAAGGATCACCTAATTTGATCCATCTTGCTATTAGACTAGGATCGTTGTAACTTAGAAGCACACTGGCACCATCCTAAGAAAAGAAATCATAGTACAGTAGAATTGAATGCCTCCACCTGCACATCCAACACTCAGACTGCCGAGGTGAAAAGCTCCACTACTGACTGGGAAAAACGTTCATGCCCGATGGGATGCCAAAAACATTGGAATTCTTCTAACAAATCAAATCCTATACACCTGCAAACTTCCTCTCATCAAGGGACAGAGTAAGTTTCCAGAGGTCTTCAAACTTACTTTATGCTGCTATGATTGATCTGAGTGAAGGAATGGAGGTGATCCCAAAATCATGGCAATTACAATGTCGCTCAGGTAAGAACTTTTCCTCGTAGACAGAGGCAGGACCTGACCTGAGCTCAGAATCAGGAACTTGCATGTCCCTGTCCTGAAGCTTACTCTGTCCCTATGATGAGGGGAAGCTTGTGAAGTGGGTCAACAAGATTGTATGTTATAATGTAATAGATGAAAACTACTGATACATAGAGCTCGGTATCTTCGAATTTTGCTTTGGTTATGCATGCTGGAATTGTGAATTTTACTACAGACTCTATATCAGTTCATTGCCACGCATGGTATCACTTAAATATACTGCAATTCGATTTTCTGAGTGTATTAAACCCCAGTTATGTTCAACCATAGCTCCATCCATTTTACCCCTTATCAAGTAACATGAATAGTTTCTTGAACTCGAGATAGATTTACAGACATCTTAAAACATCTACTAGATCATTGTAACGTTATGATTAAAGCATGGATCACAGTGCATCATATATACCTTTTATTTATCCCCAAGACTATGATATGATATGACTGAGAAAATAGAATAGAAACTATTTGCTTTTGATTATTAGAACTTACAACCAAATTTGTCTTCCCTAAAATTGTTTTTTGTCATTTGTTTGTAGCATAAGTTATAAAGCCACTAATGCCCTAAACTCTGCATATACAGTGCTTGTATACTCTGCATATACAGTGCTTGTATACATCAGTTCCTCATTTTCCGAAGAAGTTAGATAAAAATGTCATAGTGCACAATGAAGCAGTGTCAAGTTAGTGGTTCAAGTCATTAATTGACCAGAGGACGGATCATCTAAAACACAAATGACAGGAGGAAGGCATCAAAAGCATGGACAACACCATGATTTCTTATGTAAAGGAGACAAATGTGTTGGTTGGTATGGACATATTTTTTATTTGTGTATTTTATAAAACTACAAAATTGTATTTATGTAAGCATTGAAGGTTATAGAGTATGGAGAGGATGCATAATGTATTGGTTGGTATGGATGTAAGGGTTTATTTGTTTACAAGGAGAAAAAAGAAACTATAGCCTCTAGAAGTGATTCATTATGTCCATCTAAATAAAGATATGATATGCAGATCCATGATGGAAAGATAATAAATTCACACAAGCATCCAATGTATCAAACATTGACACTTGAATATGCAATACCAAGATTTCACGTGGTATCAGACCTGGGCATGGGCAAGTTTGTAATCTTCTTCAAAAATACCAAATCAGGCTTCAAAATTCCAAATAAGGGGTTTGATTTGTGTCTTGTTTGCTTCATGTTTTTAGAACTCATGGAAAAGTTGGTTGTGCAGTTGGTAACAGAGTTCATAATTGAAGCATTAGAATAACTAAGAATGCACGTTTCAGGTTGACCTGGTTCAAAAGAGGGTAGGAATGCTCTTCTTAGTTGCTTGGTATGTCTCGTTTTTTTTTTTAAGGATTTATACTCACTGCAGACTACTTTTATTTACAAATCGGTTTTTGTTAAGTTGTCACCAGATTTCAGATCATTGAATGATTGCCCACAAGGATACTTTTGCAACTATATATACATAGAGCTCGGTATCTTCGAATTTTGCTTTGGTTATGCATGCTGGAATTGTGATTTTTCCTACAGACTCTATATCAGTTCATTGCCACGCATGGTATCACTTAAATATACTGCAATTCGATTTTCTGAGTGTATTAAACCCCAGTTATGTTCAACCATAACTCCATCCTTTTTACCCCTTATCAAGTAACATGAATAGTTTCTTGAACTCGAGATATATTTACAGACATCTTAAAACATCTATTAGATCAGTGTAACGTTATGATTAAAGCATGGATCACAGTGCATCATATATACCTTTTATTTATCCCCAAGACTATGATATGATATGACTGAGAAAATAGAATAGAAACTATTTGCTTTTGATTATTAGAACTTACAGCCAAATTTTTCTTCCCTAAAATTGTTTTTTGTCATTTGTTTGTAGCATAAGATATAAAGCCACTAATGCCCTAAACTCTGCATATACAGTGCTTGTATACTCTGCATATATAGTGCTTGCATATACAGTGCTTGTATACATCAGTTCCTCATTTTCCGAAGAAGTTAGATAAAAATTTCGTAGTGCACAATGAAGCAATGTCAAGTTAGTGGTTCAAGTCATTAATTGACAAGAGGATGGATCATCTACGGCACAAATGATAGGAGGAAGGCATCAAAAGCATGGACATCACCATTATTTCTTATGTAAAGGAGACAAATGTGTTGGTTGGTATGGACATAGTTTTTATTTGTGTATTTTATAAAACTACAAACTTGTATTTATGTAAGCATTGAAGGTTACAGAGTATGGACAGGATGCATAATGTATTGGTTGGTATAGATGTAAGGGTTTATTTGTTTACAAGGAGAAAAAAGAAAGTATAGCCTCTAGAAGTGATTCATTATGTCCATCTAAACAAAGTTATGATATGCAGATCCATGATGGAAAGATAGTAAATTCACACAAGCATCCAATGTATCAAACATTGACACTTGAATATGCAATACCAAGCTTTCAAGTGGTATCAGACCTGGGCATGGGCAAGTTTGTAATCTTCAAAAATACCAAATCAGGCTTCAAAAATCCAAATAAGGGGTTTGATTTGTGTCTTGTTTGCTTCATGTTTTTAGAACTCATGGAAAAGTTGGTTGTGCAGTTGGTAACAGAGTTCATAATTGAAGCATTAGAATAACTAAGAATGCACGTTTCAGGTTGACTTGGTTCAAAAGAGGGTAGGAATGCTCTTCTTAGTTGCTTGGTATGTCTCGTTTTTTTTCAAGGATTTATACTCACTGCAGACTACTTTTATTTACAAATCGGTTTTTGTTAAGTTGTCACCAGATTTCAGATCATTGAATTATTGCCCACAAGGATACTTCTGCAACCGTATATACATAGAGCTCGGTATCTTCGAATTTTGCTTTGGTTATGCATGCCAGAATTGTGATTTTTCCTACAGACTCTATATCAGTTCATTGCCACCATGGTATCACTGAAATATACTGCAATTCGATTTTATGAGTGTATTAAACCCCAGTTATGTTCAACCATAACTCCATCCTTTTTACCCCTTATCAAGTAACATGAATAGTTTCTTGAACTCGAGATAGATTTACAGACATCTTAAAACATCTATTAGATCAGTGTAACGTTATGATTAAAGCATGGATCACAGTGCATCATATATACCTTTTATTTATCCTCAAGACTATGATATGATATGACTGAGAAAATAGAATAGAAACTATTTGCTTTTGATTATTAGAACTTACAGACAAATTTTTCTTCCCTAAAATTGTTTTTTGTCATTTGTTTGTAGCATAAGTTTTAAAGCCACTAATGCCCTAAACTCTGCATATACAATGCTTGTATACATTACTTGTATACTCTGCATATACAATGCTTGCATATACAGTGCTTGTATACATCAGTTCCTCATTTTCCGAAGAAGTTAGATAAAAATGTGATAGTGCACAATGAAGCAGTGTCAAGTTAGTGGTTCAAGTCATTAATTGACAAGAGGATGGATCATCTACAACACAAATGACAGGAGGAGCATGGACACCACCATGATTTCTTATGTAAAGGAGACAAATGTGTTGGTTGGTATGGACATATTTTTTATTTGTGTATTTTATAAAACTACAAACTTGTATTTATGTAAGCATTGAAGGTTATAGAGTATGGATAGGATGCATAATGTATTGGTTGGTATGGATGTAAGGGTTTATTTGTTTACAAGGAGAAAAAAACAACTATAGCCTCTAGAAGTGATTCATTATGTCCATCTAAACAAAGATATGATATGCAGATCCATGATGGAAAGATAGTAAATTCACACAAGCATCCAATGTATCAAACATTGACACTTGAATATGCAATACCAAGCTTTCAAGTGGTATCAGACCTGGGCATGGGCAAATTTGTAATCTTCTTCAAAAATACCAAATCAGGGTTCAAAATTCCAAGTAAGGGGTTTGATTTGTGTCTTGTTTGCTTCATGTTTTTAGAACTCATGGAAAAGTTGGTTGTGCAATTGGTAACATAGTTCATAATTGAAGCATTAGAATAACTAAGAATGCACATTTCAGATTGACTTGGTTCAAAAGCAACATGTTCAGAAAACTACACGTCAAGATGCTATGAACCCAAGAGCTTCTTTCTTAAATATGAACACCGTAAATAAAATTAGATTTGTTTTGATCATATAGCAGATCTAACATTTGAGAATATATTTGAAGAACAATTTAGATTGATGTCCAAAACACTAATTCATTCCCAAATTGTGGTGTGTATACAACATTGTTACAACTTAGTCTGCAGTACTAGACAAATTACGTGAGAAAATACAGAAACATTGCAATAAAAAGAGCCAACAATTCAATTTGTCGAACAATTACAGAGTCATGTGAATTAACTCGACATTCCATGTCAAAGTTCAAAATTTCATGAAACTTCAGGAGAGTAGTGGCATATAATAGAAATTTTACTTTTGCATTGATAAGGGCTCAAACATTCCTCGGTGCTCATCAGGCACCCATATTTTTAATATTGCACTGATGAAGGCTCAAACTTTCCTCAAATTTTGCAGGCACCCATGTTCTCAATGTACCTAGAGCCTTCTGAAACAACCCAACGTTCCATGTCAAAACACAAAGTTTCATGAACTTTAAGAGAACAGATTATGTCCATGAACAGATTATGAAAAAGGTATTTTTATAACAACATAACAATGGGAAAACATAAATATACTTATCATATGATACAGGGCCACCTAACGACGCCATAATAATCTAGCTTATCTATTCTTTGTGCATACCTCATTGATTCCCACTAGAGTTGAAGTCCTTCTATAGATGATCAATCATGGTAGAAGATGATGCTTCTCCACTTATTCTATAGTTACCTAGAAAAATGTCAAACGTTATCGCAAAGAAATTTTCTAGAGCATCAAGGTATATGTGCACACACAATGAAAGAGTGTCAAATGAACCTGCCATGGCATGTAAGGTTGGATGGTCTTGCATCTCCCTTTGGTCTTGGGTTATCTCCATGGTTGGGGATTGTTGCATTGCTGTAAAAATAAACATACCACATGTTAAAGAATAGTGATGATTAAATACTTAAATCTAAAATTACGACTCTATTCAACACATGAAACTAACCTGGAACCATAGAGACGGCATTATTTGATCGATGATGTCCTCGCTTATTGAGGTATTGAAACTCAAATGGTTCATATTCTGATGGATCAACATTTAAATCAATTTCCAAACCATTGTTTTTTCTGTTGCTTCTTCTTTTCTTTGTGGGGCTAAGGAAACTCTTCTTCCTCTTCAAAGATGGATCAAGAGATTCCAATCCAGGTGTGAAGTCAAAATCAGTAACGTGCAAATTATTGGCTTCATCCAACATTTTTTAAGCATATCAGTCAACTGGATTGTCTTCGCCAAAGTAGTAGGAGGATTATCTAAAATGAGACGTGTATAGCTAAACAACTCCTCCCTTGCCAAATGAAGTGCCTCGGCATCTTCATGAACAACATTTGTGGCCATAAGAGTAGCATCGACATCTTCATCATGGTTTTGAGGCTCTATATTGATCTCAGGTGGGTCATTGCATATGTTATCCTCTGCATGCTGATGAAGCAATGGATTTGAATTATCCGATTGGAAATACAACCAATTAACCTTTATGGCATGCTTGCGAATGTTTCCACAGATAGACCATGGACATTCACACGTTATAAAATCCTTACGATACCAGGTGACAAGGTATTTTTTATCTCGATCTGTCTGACTTCTCACCCAATAAGCACGGGTTATGTTCTCATGAGGACAACAATCAGTATCCATAATTTTTCTTGCTCGTTCCACTGATGATTCTAGCTGCTTTTCTCTCTTGTAGTTGTTTAGAAATCCCTCTTCTTTTAAGATTTCCTTGAATCGATAACAAGGTTCAACTGTTGTTAGTAGCATATGCAATAACCAATCCATCCTCCGGACACATTTTTTCCTTCTGTTAGATAGAAATGTTGTTTTTAGGTAAGAATGGTATGACTCAACAACATTATTGGTCTCCTGATTTGCATGAGGAAACTCCCGACAACCTTTCACTCACATACCTAATTGCAAATAGAACGATGTCAGTCTCACTATATCACCTTTATAAAATAAAAAAATGCATATAATATGAAAAAAATGTTTACTTACGAATCTTATCTCCAGTGACCCAATTCTTGTTGAAATAGTCTAAGAACTTCTCTTTATCTGCAAACTTGATAAAAAATTGATTGATTGCATCTTCCACTTCATAATTGAGAGTGTGTTTCATGATGAAACCTAACTCACTGAACATCTCTTTGGCTCTTATGGAACTAGTGGCCAACTGATTGACATTTTTCAACCAAGCCCTCCGTACATGCCAAACGCATAAGATCACATCACAACCTGTGATCCTCCTGCCATATTTAATGCATTTTAGTGTGGTATTTTTTAGAAAAAATGCAAGTTTGGTTATATCATGACAATGTTAAAGTTACCTCAAGGCACTGATTTCAGCCAGTGCATCATCAACCATGAAAGCATTGATTTTCCAATCAGGACGGGTTTGGGAACACTTGCACATGAGCTGCTCCAACCATATTGCAATATCATCTGATGTGTTTCGTGATGCCACGACCCATGCAAAAGGCACCCCGCTTTGTTGTTCATCAAATGTCACGAGTGTATACAACTGATACTGTCATTTTCAACATTACATAAATTCAAATACAAGTTATTAATCATTTTGAATGGATACAACTTAAATAAATATATTCAATAAATCATTGGCATCTGACTTACCCCATATTTGTTTGTGTTAAATGTTGAATCCATGGCTATTACGCTATTGTGTGATAGCTTGACCATTGTCTCCAACATCCACTTTGTTTGAATCCCTATTATAAAAGGGACCTCCACACCATTGGGCTTTTGGTAAAAGAAAAAATCTTCCCGATGCTTTTGATACCAAAGGTTTACACTCATTTCATCATTTTTGTGAAGTTGATAATTTCCCTTCGTCAACCTATTATAAATGTTTACAATATCTTTCCTGCATAAGAAGAAATCTCTATCTCGAGTTGCCACATCGATGTCAACATGTCTCTTAATGTGTGTTCTATACACTACATCAATAGGCACTCCCAAAAAGAAACAACTCTCTACATATGCAACAATGTCCCTCGAAAGCTTTGGCCTAAGCAAGGCCCTGGTCTCACCTGAAGTGTCATATTGACCATGACAAGCCCAACCTTCACCATCTTCATGTTCATATATATTGAAAGTTAATATTGCTCTATCAGGAATTTCATGCATAACTTTCACAATAAAGTGGCATTGGCAACCCTTCTTCTGCACAAATGAGGTCCTTCGTTTAGCTGAAAAATTTCCTCTTTTGTCGTCTGGGCCAAATGAACAATGATAACTAAACCAAAAATTTAAATTGTTAGTACATACAAAGAAAGATAACCGTGGTTTCAAAATATTTAAACAATATATATTTTAAATACTCACATATCATATTGCAATGCAACAGTAGATCTTTCTTTTGGTTTACCCTTTGTTTTTCGTACGAATTTACATGGAGCAATAGGATTTTCTTCCTCTCCTTTGATAAAGTCAGCAACTCGTCGTAACGGGATTACAACAACACGATCAATACCATTGTTTTTTGTATTTATTTATGCTCAAACCAAGTCTTTACTAGAGAAAGTCATTTTGCCTTTGAGGTCTTGCACCTCAAGATCCATGATATATTTCCATTTCTTTCGCTTGCCCATTTTGAACTAATCTAGTCAAACAATATGCAAGGACATCAAAACCAAAATCTCAATCTTAGCAAGTTATTCAACATATATATAAATATAAAACCTCTTTTATGCTTTTTTTGAGGTCTACAATATCAATCACTTAATAATGACAAAAATAAATAGCACAAAAGGATGCAAAAAATTTGGGATGCAAGCATTTCCTTTAAGATGTTGCTTCTTGCCTCATTCACTTTCAACAAGGCATTCCTTAAAGGAAAGATTCCTTTGAGAACATGAACAAATGCAATTCAATGAATGTTGGCCATGTTTTTTTAAGGTCACCATTCGCTAAGCAAGACTAGACTTGAATGAAAGGGCTTTCTACAATGTACGTTTACATCACAACTCTACAAACATGAAGCAGACAAGACACAAATCAAACCCCTTCACGTCACCACTCTTATGCATTTTGATTGGCATGCGAATGAAGACTACTACTCCTCTCACTGTTGTACTTGCACCTCATTTTATATCTTCTATTAGCTAGACACTTAGATTTAAACTAGTCTCTTAGTTCTTTATTGCTAATTTTAGGCAACAATGGTATGTTCTATGCTTTAGAGCAATTTTACTTCAATTTCATGTCATTATATATACAGGGAATCATGTCAGCAAAGAATGTTGACAAAACATTGCAGGTAATGG
>APFE030790815.1:0-17331 GCA_000404065.3 Pinus taeda
CCCAGTATTCCTGCAACTACTGGTTGTCCCATTAACGTTTCCAAATGGATTTGTACCATCTTCTTCCGCTAATCCTCTCCTTAATGGAATCGGTATTAATGGGCAGAACCTTCAGTTTAATCAATTCCCAGCAGGTCTCAATTTTCCTTTCACCTCCCAGCAGGGGATCCCCTTAATCAATTCTGCTAATTTACTTAACCCATTGCCAAATTCGCCATTTCCCGGAGCTGGAACACTGGGTGCAGCCCCACTCCCATTGAATCAGCCGGGTGGTCAGGGCTTGGCCAGTAGTAGCAGTGAGGTTATAGTCATTGAGGACCCCTTGATGGAAGGGCCCGATAAGTCTTCTGGTTTGATGGGAAAAGGGGTGTGATATTACATGCCGTCCCCTAAGGATCCCAAAACCCCTCTCATGACTTTCACTGCGAAATTCGAACAAGTATCGGAATACGAGGGCAGCACCATCGAGTTTTCTGGCGATGACAATACTGCATTGCCTGAGTGGGAGATCGCAGTGGTCAAGGGAAGTGGTCAGTTCGAAGGGACGAAAGGCGACGCCGTTATCGAGACTGTTTCCAACATTGCCGATGAAACGGTGCTCAAGTTCAGCGTCAACCTCACGTATTAGCTGCATATCGCAATTTTCCTCAACATCTCGTGTCTGTTTTTCTTAGTGTGCAATTGTGTGTATAAATGTCATTAAGATGTTAGCACACGCCCTTCGGTGTGTGGTAATGTGTATAACTTTTCTTTGAGGAGGACGGTATTCACTTAGCTTAGCACCATCGGAGGGGAGTCAAAATTCAACTCCACTGTAAATGGTCTTTATCTAAATGAATACCCATCATAAGTGTGGGGAGGTTGAAGTGACTTTCAATTTTTTATTTTCTGTTTATTAGAGTTGGGATTTGATTCTAATTTTTCTTAAAATATTTTAAAAATTAAAATTATTAATTTTAATATAAAAATAAAATTTAACTTTTCTTATAATTTAATTATGAATATTTCTAATTTCATTAATTAAATTTTAAAATATCATAACCAAAACCAATTTATATCACATTTAAATTAAGGTTTGTTAAAATAAATCATCATGTTTTCTGTGTGCATTTACATGAGTTGTCTTTCTTAAATACTATTATAATTATTAACGAATAAAAATAATTTAGAATTTTAAAATAAATGAGATGGAAGAGATTTAATAATTTAGATAAAAGAAATTGGGATATGTTCAATGAACATTGAAAGAGATTTTGGCAATTTTTTTGTGGTGGAAATTTGTGAGCAATGTTAAATGTCGTGTTAAGTCTAGAGCTTTAATGTTAAATGTCCTGCTAACGCTAGAGCTTTTATGTGGTGTTTATTAAGTAACAAAGTTCCTACTTGGGATTTCATGCAACGCAAGTTCAAGATAGACCTAGGAAGGTGTACTTTATGCAAGACGAATGAAAAAACTTTTTCCCATATTTTCATAAGATGTCTCTTCATAATTCAGGTTTGGAATCTCTGCTACTCAGTGTTGGGTTAGGATTGTGTTTGGAATGGGGATTCAATTGAGGAGCCTTGGAGAAATTCGAATTCGGTCTCCACAACTAGGAACTTCAAGATCTTACTTTTAATAATTAGTTGGGGAGTTTGGTGAAATGAAGGTAGTAGTTAGGAAGGGTTAAGCGATCTCGGAACATCCCCCCCCAACAAAGAATAACCATCCACATAAATGCATCATAGCAGAAGAACTTGTCAAATCGATTCCATGGGCATATTTTGACAGGGCAGCTTAAGAGGATAGCCAACTTAGTTGGGGGGTTGCAGAAGGATGGGGAATGATGCGTTTTGTACTTAACATCTACGAGAAGCATTCCTTCCAAATTTTAATGGGTTTGAGAATAGAAACAAACAATCAGGTTGTTGGGATGGGGGGTTGGGGGGTGAGAAGGATGAGGAATGAAGGGTTTTGTACTTGACATGATCGAGAAACACACCTTCCAAATTAGAATGGGTTTTAGATGTGAAACAAACAATCACATTGAACTTTTTCTTTGCAAATACTTGTTGGCTTTTTCCTTAGAGAAATTTTGTGAAAATTTACAAATTTTTGGAGACTCCTTGTTAGTAGTAAATTAGTTTAAAGGAGCTCAAAAATGTAAAAAAAAATTACATATTCCTATCATGGATGAGATTATGCAGCTAAAATAATCTTTTGACAATATTTATGCTTTCATATTTTCAGGGAGAGGAATGTCTATGTTAATAAATTGTCTAAAGAAGGACTAGCATTGGATCAGGACCTTTGGAAGATAATAGAATAGAGGGAATCCTCTTTTCACAGATACTACTATAGGCCATATAATGAAGATCTCATTGTTGAAAATATTAGTGAGACAAGGGTTCATTGATTTGTGCCTTAATCATAGGAGCCAGAATGAGTTCCTTCTTGTGCATGACTCGAGTTCCTAAAAATTAGAAAATTCGTTATAAATTAGGACAAGATCCTCTAATTTGGGAGTTAGTCCCTAAAAATTAGGACGAGTTAGATTGCAGTTCACTGATATGTTGAAATTGAAAGTCGAGTTCTTGATTTTCTAGTGTGAGTTGATTGAGGAAAAACATGAGTGATTGAGTTTCAAGTGGTTGACTTGAAATAGGACGAATTGCATGAGTAGCTAACTCATGCTAACTCATCAATCACAAAAGCACTTTCCTTAATTAGAAAATTCACTAATTTTAGCCATCTGGATTGCTTTAAAAGGAGCGAAGGCACAAGCTTATTCGTTGTTTCCGTGAGCATGAGTTTGTCAGACCAAGCAATAGGAATCACAAGTTTGTGTGTGAAGCTTGTGAGAGCAAGAGTGTCCATGAGAAGCTTGTGCACATGTTTATAAAGGGCAATGGAGATCAACAATCTTGCAAAGGTTTCAAGCTTAGATCAAGCAAGAAAGACTAGTGTGTCTTTTAGATTGAAACAATCATATTTTGCAAGAGATCAATTGCTCAATTTTGCCTATCAATAAAATTCTCAATAACACAGAGAGGGTTTTCCCTGTTGGATTCCATAGACAATTATGTGTTTTTGAATTGTGTGATTGTGCTTTTATTTTTGTTCCTATTTCATTGCATCTAGTAGAGAAATTATGTGCTTATGTGAGAATAAATTTTATTTCAAAATGCTCATATTAGCATATCAAAATTTCGTGGATTTTCTACATGGTATCAGAGCAAGGAACAGAATAAAGACCAACACAAGTCACAAGTGGGTAGTTCTTAATGGAGCTAGTAGGTTGTTAGATGGTAGATCAATGAGTCAATGTTTAGTGACACAAAAAGGATTCGTGATCATTGATATTGGTAGATTGAGGATTAGATGTAGGGAAAGAAACGAGAAAAAGAAAACAAAGAATACACAGTTCTTGATGAGATCACAGAAAAAGTAAAGGTGCCTGAAAATCAGAATGATCAGCAGCCACAACAAAAACAACAACCACAACAGCAACATGTACCTCAAACACTTGAAATTGGTTTTAGAAGATCTACCAGGATAAGTAGACCCCCTAAATGATACTCTCCTTCATTATATTATGTATTGTTGACTGATTCTAGTGAACCGAAAAGATATGAAGAAGCAATGCAGGTAAAAACCAGGAGGAAGTGGGAGCAAGCCATGGAAGAAGAGATGGACTCCTTGATGCAAAACCAGACTTTGGACTTATTCAAGTTGCCTACTAGTAAAACAACATTGCAGAATAAATGATTTTACAGAATGAAGGAAGAATATGGAGGTAAACAAAGGTATAAGGCTAGACTTGTCATGAAGGGATTTACAAAAAAGAAAACAAAAGATATAGACTTTTATGAAAAAATTTCTCCTGTTGTTAAAATGACTTCAATCAAAAGTATTTTAAGTCTAGTGGTCGCAGAAGATTTGCATCTTGAGCAGTTAGATGTAAAGACAACCTTTCTCCATGGGGATTTGGAGGAAGAAATATATATGCAACAACCACAAGGGTATGAGGTCAAAGGGAAGGAGAAATTAGTGTGCAAATTGACGAAGAACGTGTATGGATTAAAACAAACTCCAAGGAAATGGTATCTAAAATTTGACAGGTTTATATTTGAACAAGGTTATACTAGATGTCACTCTAACCATTATGTTTATTTTAAAAAATAAAACGATGGCAGTTATATTATATTTTTATTGTATGTAGATGACATGCTTTTTACAGGGTCTAACATGCAGGAAATAAATGTGCTCAAAGGAAAATTAGCAAATTCATTTGCAATGAAGGATTTGGGTGTTGCAAAATAAATCCTTGGTATGAGAATAACTAGAGTCGGGAAAAATTGCAAATTAACACTGTCTCAAAGTGAGTAGATAGAAAAGGTTTTGGAAAGATTTAATATGTAGAATGGAAAACCAGTCTGTACACCTTTGGCTAGTCATTTCAAACTAAGTAAGGAGATGTGTCCCAAGACTCAGGAAGAGATGGATTATATGCGTAAAGTTCCATATGCTTCAGTAGTTGGAAGCTTAATGTATGCAATGGTTTGCACTAGGCCTGATATTGCACATGCAGTGGGAGATGTAAGAAGGTATATGAATAACCCAGGAAAAGAGCATTGGATGGTAGTGAAGTGTATTCTTAGGTATTTGAGAGGTACTACAAATCAAACATTATGCTTTGGTGGTTCAAACATTGCTCTACAGGGATATGTTGATGCAAATATGACAGGTGATAGAGATAACAGGAGGAGCACCACAAGGTATGTGTTCACTGTAGGTGGAACAATTGTCAGTTGGGTTTCAAAATTGCAAAACATTGTTGCACTTTCAACAACAGGAGAAGAGTATGTTGTTGCTACAGAGGCTAGTAAAAAAATGATTTGGTTATAAAGGTTTATGGATGAGTTGGGCAAGAAGTAGGAGATGAGCAAATTATATAGTGAAAACCTTAGTGCCATTCATCTTGCAAAGAATTCATCTTTTCATTCTAAGATTAAACATATCCGACTCAGGTATCATTTCATATGGTTAGTTTTGGATGATGGACAATTAAAGATAGAAAAGATACACACTAGCCATAATCCTACAAATATGTTGACAAAGATTGTAACCAAGAAGAAATTGAGTTGTTGGTTAGTTTCAGGTGGCCTTCAAGAATGATGATGAAGATGATAAACAACCAAGTCCAAAGTGGAAACATTGTCCAATAAGTGATGTCGTGATGGATTTGATATAATGAATCTCCAAGTGGGAGATTGTTGGATGTGGACCCTGATTATCTTCTTGGTTCAGAGGTCTTGTTTCAACCATTTTTGGATCCCAATCCCCGATGGTGGGGTGTGGGGGGGCTTGTATTGTTTCCTGGGGGGTCTAGGGGTGGGGCAACTGCATGTTTGGAGGCCCCCCCCACCGGGATTCGGGGGTAGCGCCCTTGAAGCTAAAAATACATGAATTTTTCCTTATAAAATAAAGTAATTTCATAGCCAGTCAAGGTCGTTCATTAGATGGGTGATATGGTAGTAGATGTTATGTTTAATTTAGGTTTGTTTTCCCTAGAAGGCAACCCCTCGATTTATGACATCTGGAAATCAGAGTATGTTTTCCAGTCATCTGTAGTCAAGGCTTCTAGTTGGTGAATTTCCTCTTAGATTTCCGATCAGTGGAAAAATGGAATATGGCCACACCAACATAAGCCTAGGATTGAGCTCGCAGCCAACCTTAAGGGTGTGTTCCTCTATACTTGCAATGACAATGCATCCAAGGGAAAGACATGGTAATGGATTTATTATTTTTATTAATTTTAACTTGTTATTAATTTTTTAATTAAGTAAACATTATTATTAATATTATTTAATTTAAAGTTGCACTTTAAAGATAATACAACATCTATACAATATTAAAAGAACATTTAAATGTTTAAAGTCATTTACAATCAAGACAATATTCCTCCATACTAATTGTAAAGCGCCTCTTACACAAACATATAACTTACAATTTTAAGCAATATAAATATATAAATCTATTTTTTTAATAACATGGAATGAGTAAAAAACAATGCTAGTGGTGGAACCATCATCTCTATATTAAACTACACCATAAAAATATATCTGGCCATATATTATTTGTATTTTAAGATAGATAATTTTTATATATCTAACTAATATATTATTTGTATTTTAAAGTAACATTTATTATTAATTTTTCATAATGATTATATTTACCATACTTAAAATGCTTAACAAACTGAAATTCGTTAAAGTTATTTGTTTTTAATAAACTTAAATTTTATATAAATTATGTTATAATAATTCAAAATAAGTTTTTCTATATAACCCATGACATAGACAAGCCAAACATGATGATAGCTATACAATTAGGTAAGATATCGAATCGGTATGCTTGCCTTCATAAGCCAAGTTGGGTCCGTCGGCCACTAAGTTGCGATGATGCAGATAATAACCCCTCTTTATAATTCCTCTCTAACGATTATCCGTTAAACAGTTACGAAGTCAACCCAACCCAACCAATGCTCATCTGCAAGATAGTTGTGGAATGATATATCTATACTTAATATATTGGTTAACCACCACTACAAATTAAATTTTAATTAAACTCAAACATTCTTTTGAATTAAGGATAAAATAATACCATCCACAGTGGTTGCCACTGCTTTCTTATTTTTTAACTTGAACTTTATCAAAAAACAGCCTTCCTATAATTAAAAGACACAAACAAAACATAAATATGAAAAGTCAATGTAATTTCCAACTTCTTCTAAGTTCATACTACTCAAGCATTTTTGGTGTAGCACATTTTCCTCTACACATTTTCTACTATTTAGGATCTATGCTATTTATAACATGTATATTTTTAGCAATAATAATATTTATAGTAGGCCTATTTTTAGCAAGTGGATGACATGGAAATGATGTGGTAGTGACTGGGTTATGACGTGGCATCTAGAGTGCACTTGTTTAGCTATATTAAGCTCCAATACAAGTGCAAAATTATCTCTAAGTCTCCAATCTTTTTTTTTTGAGTTTTGACTTGCATGTCACTTCAATTTTGCATGCATAAGTTGCATGTCATTTGAGCTACACATGCATGAGTTGCATGTCACTCTAGTTCTACATGAATACACTTGCATGTGCATGCATGTGCACTACCTATGCATGAAAGAGTTCTACACATGTGCATGTCTAATTAATTTGTCATGCATGCATGGGTTTTATCTTGTGCATGTCTAGTTAGCTAATGTGAATTGCTAGTTAATTGGGGATAACTCTATTTATGGTTACTTAACTAAGACTAAGGGGGTGTTAACTAATGATGAGTGACAAGTTACTAGTGTTTTACATGTGCAGGCATTAAGGAACAACATTGAATGTACAACTCCTCTCTCATTGAGAGAGTTCTATGTATTGTACTAGCATGTTCAATGCAATACAAGCAATTATTTAGTCTCTTGAAAATTAGGAACTTGAATTGGTTTCTCATTATTGTTATTTCATTCTCTCTTCTCTTTTTTGTCTTGCAATTTCTAGTGTATTATTTTGTCATAACTAGATCTTATGCTCTTGCCTAAAATCCTACATGGTATCAAAGGTTGTATGAGATCATGGATTTGAAAAATATAACATGGTATCTAATCATTAGAGTGTTTGTGAGGAATACTAATATTCATTACATGTCATACAATATTTAACATCTTAAAAAGGATGGATCAACTCTCTATCAATATGATTCATGCTCGATCCAACTGTTTTGAATGAAACCCAAATCTTACTTCTACTACTATGTAAGGGGCTTTACAGAGTCACTATGGGGATTGAATCTAATCCCAACTCATTTGTGGAGAAGGAAAGGTACATCAATAGAATGGATGAGGCTTATGGGCTCCTATGTTTATCCATTTCTCTAAACTTTCTCTTTCATGTTGAATCTTTCTCAACTCCCAACGAAGTTTGGACCAAGTTGGAGGGTTTATTTGGCAAGCTAGATGAGTTGAGAGGACATAAATTGGACAATGAACTTCTATATTTGAACCCAAGAAAATTTGAGACCGTAAAGGACTTCTTCTCCAAGCTCAAGACTTTGCTTCAATAGGTAAAATCTTGTGACATTGATAAAAAAGGAAGAGAAACTTATTCTTTCAAATTCTTCAAATCTAGGACTTGACAATTCAATAGTTGTTTCTTATTTCCTCACTACTAAACTCTCCATGGGTAAAGATTGGAGGATTCCTTCTTTCAATATATTCATGAAATCACTGATTCAAGAGAAAACAAGCTAATTCATATGGTGGCTCTAAATTCCTGCAATGCCCATGTGCTTATAGGGAAGTAGAAAACAAGTGATTTTGGTAAAAAAGATGTTGAAAGCATTGATTCAAATAAGGAGACTTTGAAGCCAAAGGAGGAAAGAAGGAGAGACAAATGTGTAGCTATTGTAATAGCAGTTTCATATAGAGAGTTCTTATATGGTGAATACAATTGATCTTATGGAAAAAGCACTTTAGCAAGACAACCTAGAAAATTCATATTAGACAATATTAAGAAGTAGACTAAGGGTTGAGTTATGGGCAATGTGTTGATTATTATTAATTCATCATCTAATAAATTGATCTTAAACTCAGGGATCTCTAATCATATTATTGTATCAAAGGATTATTTTTCATCCTTGATACCTTACACTAGACCTCTTATGTTGATGGGAGACAACACGCCGATGAGATTGTGCAGAGAAGGGAGAATGCACCTTGATTATAGAATATTTCTAAATTTGTTACATTTTCCAAATGTATCCATGAATCTCCTATATATTTTTGATTACATTCTCAAGTACATGCAAGTGAGTTGAGTTGAGTATAAATTCAATGACAATTTCTGAGATGGCAGATGGTTCGAGAGTTACATTTGGTGAGTTGGATCATCATTCTAAGTTGTATAGCTTCTCTCATTTCATTCCTAAATCAAATTATATTTCTCTTGTAACCCATGAACATGAAGGAAAAAAATAAAAAATCAAATGAAAAGGTTGAGGAAGGCCCTTGCATGTATTCTAAGAGGAACCAATTACGTCAATTTCACCTCTCAATGAGGCAAATCTTCAAGGTTTTTTTGCACAATATTTGACATGTATTTATTATAATATTCTATATTTTGTTTTATAGGTTCATGAGTAGCATATTTCAAATCCATATCGCAGCCAAAAAGGACACATCATACTTTATAGATAGATAGAGAGCTAGTGGGTGAAATTTCCAACACATAAAGACCTAGAATTTAGTTTTTTGGTACTCCATGAGAATTCACTACTATTGTAAGAAAGTTCAAGGCTTAACTAGTAGCCAAAGGCTTCTTACATGATGGTATAGGACATATCCATGATTATTTTGTTGATTAACAATACCTTCCTTCTTCAAAACAATTGCATAGTAGACATAACATGCATTTTCAGGGGGAGTTTCTTCCCACTAGATTTTTGCTCTTTAGCTCACATTTGTAATAATTTGTTCTCAATAATTTATTTTGTACATGAGTACCTAACAAGGCCAAAAATTTTCTAAACTCATATAATCGTCTTATACTTGAGCACATCACATGGATGAAAATTTCCAAGATTCATTCATTATATGTTGTCTAGTTGGGCTTCAAGGGGGGTGTTGGTGTACATCCACATTTTCCTAGATATAGTTTCTATTTTTATTAGATATCCCATTTAGAGCATGTTTATTTTTAATTGTACTAGTATTTCTAATATTTTTAATTTTAGTACATTGATTACATGGCAATGACTAGGGATATGACATGACACTGAAATGACACCTAGAGCACATTTTCTTAGTTATATTAGGCTCCTATACAAGTGAAAAATTATCCCTAGTTATCCAATCTTTTTAATGAGTTTTTGACTTGCATGTCCCTTTAGTTATGCATACATGAGTTGCATGTCATTTGAGTTATACATGCATGAGTCACATGATGCATGAATACACTTGCAAGTGTATGCATGTGAAGTTGCATTGCATGCATGAGTTCCCCACTTGTGCATGTCTAGCTTACTAATGTGTTTGACTAGCTAATTGAGGATAACTTCATTTATGGCCACCTAGCTAATACTAAGGGGGTGTTAACTAATATTGAGTGACAAAAATTTACTCTTACTTTACATGTGCATGCACTAAGGAACCACACTTAGTGTGTAATTCCTCTTTATTTGAAAGAGTTCTATGTATTGTAATCACTTGCTAAATGTAATGCAATCAATTCTTTAGTTTCTTGACAAGGAATTTGAATTTGTGTTTCAGCTATTGGTCCTATATGGTCGTTCTTTCATTCTCTCTTCTTTCTTTTGTCTTGCAATTGCTAATGTATTTTTTTCTCAATTAGATCTTGTTCTCATGCTTAAAGTCATGTGTGGCATCAAAACATTTATGATATTAGGGATTAAAAAAATATAACAAGCATAACCCATTGAGAGGTTCGACCCCACTAGACATATACCTACCCCCAACACCCAACTCCCCCCATCCTCCTCAACATAGAGATAAAGTTCATGCCACTAGCCCTAGGATATTGTCCCTAACATGCAGTTTAATTTAATATAGTGTATTTATGGTGGAATCTCATTGGGAGCCATCTTCATATGATGTTTGATCACTAGTTGTAGGGAATTTATGACATAACATTAATTTTAGATTGGGAAAGACATCGACCCAAGTTAGTCATGCTTACTCTAGTACAATTGATCATCATCAATTCCCTCATTATGTGCATACTTGTTATGGGCCAACAACACTTCCTTTGTAGGATAATTTCTTGGATGGGATTAATACAAAATAATTTTACATTTTTGCTGTTTATGCATATAATTTTACAATTGGAAAATATTTGGTGAACACAATTGTAAGGCATTTGTAATTTTCTGTTAATCGTTGGCATGTAAAACTCCCACAAGATGATACTCCTACATCTAAGTGGTATGGTACATATTCTCCCACAATTGATGTAGCAAATGTAATAATGTTCTCCACTCGGTCACCTCCAATAAAGGTATTCAGATGCCTTTATGATTTTTCTCTCGAAATATGAACTAAAGTTATAAAACATTAGAGATATGTATAACATATAACAATAAATAACTTACAATAATTATATTTATCATTTAATGACACTATAATTAAGAGTAATGCCAATATATATTGGGTGATGAGAGTTATGATCGTTTTCCTATGTGAATATGAATATGAATTGCATAATTGTTGTATCCAATTCCAATTTCAATGAGAACAACCAACTTATCACTTGAATACTTGAACTCCAATTCCCTTTTGACATTTATCAACACTCTAAGATCCCTTAATAAGTTTATTTCCCTAGTAATTAATAGGGTAAATTTGACATCTTTTCTCTATGCTCATGATCCACATGAAGCTTATTTGAGAAGGGTCTTCCTAAAATAATCTCAATATAAAGTAATTGGTTACAATTGGACCCAATTGTTACATTATAAATACTTGCCTTTCAAAAATAGCTTGTTTTGAGCATGACCGTCTAATTATTTATTGTCTTATGTATAAATAATAACATATTTTTCAAGAAAAAAAGTTCAAAATTTAATATTATCATTAAAATAAAATAAATCATTTATTAAACTGCCATTTGAATATGAATACTCTTTATCTACAAATTGGTACCATCACTTTCATTATTAAGAAAAAAAAAAACATTGTTGAAGATACATTCTCTTTCTGGTTGTTAATCTTCCTACATGGTAATAAACATGGATATTTTGGATAAGGCATAAAAAAGGAAAGGAAATAGTCCCTTATAAGAATATCCAATCTCAATGAGAATTTGTTACCCCGCAATGAAAATTAAAAAGTTACCAGACATGTAATTTTTTCAATCTTTTGCTAAAACGAATCTAAGGGCATTTCATTCCAGCTTGTTATAGCAATATGCTTTGCTCACAACCTTGGAAGTTATGTTTTGAATAGTATTTTTCTTAAAAAAATCATCTTTTCTTATGTAATTAGTAGCTCCCATCATTTTCATATCCATCCTTATCATTGGCATGACCACTCCATTGTTCCAAACCATAATAAGCCCAAGAAAATGTTGTCCCTTATCACCAATATATTTATTTTATCATAGTGATAGATTATCAAAGGTTTCTTTACGTATTTTAGTTGACTAGATCATATTGGAGTGATAGTACAAATTTTGTATTTCTAATAGCTCTTTAAAATGAAATATTCTTAATTGGTAATACAAAAAATGAAGAAACATTGGTTTGAGAACAAGTTTTCTAAATTTGTCATTTTGCAAGTGTACAAGTTATTTGTGAGAAATCAATTATGGTGTTCACTCATGCCCAAATGAATAATGGGTGGATATTGAAACTAATATTCAAGTTCAAATTCTATGAATGATTTTGACATTCTTAATATAGGTGTTTAAAATGATATAGATGTTTCTTAGTAGGTTTTCTTTCATTTGTTCCTTTTGATTAGAGTACTTGAAAATTCTCCATGTATTCATTTAATGCCATTCAACTTTGCTAATCAAATTTTCCTTATTATTGGCTAGGAGTATGATACTCTACACACCTTCCCTAGATATGTACTAACGGAGGGATATATCACATGTAGTCATAATCTTTATATATATTCTCTAATTCCCTTTTATGCTTGAAATGTAAAAGAGCACGGAAAGAGCCATACCTCTTGTGGCAAAGGTTTTGATGATCCTAGTTAATGATGGATGATGGAGATACCATCTCTTCCTCTAAAGTGGTTGCACCTAATTCCTACACCTGAAACCTACATAAAAACAACAACACCAAGCTCTCTTCTAAACATACAAGGTTGGAGAAATGAAATCCAATCTAAATCTCTCAAACTGATCTAGATCTTGTTTAGAGATATAGGGCATAGTAATTAGGTCATTTCTCTTTGTTAGATAATTTCTCGTGAATTTTTTTTACTTCTTAGATTACGATATTCTTTTACTTCATTATTATAGTGTTCTTCTTCATCAAACAACTACCAATGCATAAACCATAAAGAGACAAGAGACACGAAATGTAGGCGATCAACCAAGGCCAAAACCTCTCCCACTTGAGAGGAAAACCCAAACGAATTCTTCTTCTTATAGAGACTTCAATTTACAAATACAAAGACCAGGACCCTTTACCTATTTTCCACTCCAAGACCAAGACACAAGTTCCCTTTCACTACTTCTCTTTCATGCCCAAGTCAACACTTGGTCCAACTTCTTGCCTTCTTTTGCACCTCAGTTATACTTCAGATCATGGCTTCCTTTTTCTCTGCTTCAAAACTGCAACATCTTGGCTTCCTTCAGAAACCCTAGCACATTTAAATTATCAACTTTGGAATCTTGATTCGCTTCGCTTTAGGTGGAGGCAACTTTCTTCGGAACTCAACCTGATAATGAACTTGGTCACTTCCTTAATTCGTCCTTCAAAGGAGACTGTGATACCTTGGCTTCTTCTATAGTGCACACCACCCATTCTTTGCACGTTTGGAGTAGATCAACTCAAAAAATATCATAAATGACCTTGGTTATATTCTCCCTCCCTTTGCTTGGTTATAGGCTACTTTGATGAACTTCACACCTCCTATTGCAGACTTCTCCTTAACCGAAAAAATTCTCTCTAAAATTAGGTTGAGTTTCTTTATTTATAATGGTTGGAGAATCCATAATAAGATGACTTGAATGGTGGGTGAGCCGACATGTCTTTTGGAGAAAATTCATTATTTCATTTAAGGCTGAATTAAAGGATATTTTTGAGGTTGGTCTCGGAGGATTATTTGACTCTTTCGTTTACTCATATACAAATATAACATGCCCAAGAAGGGTCCTTAACATGACATTGACTCAATTTGAATTATGACCAATCCCAAGGGCTCACAATGGGAGCCTTACCTAAAAATAAAATTCCTTGCTCATGAAACCCATGAGATAAGCATTACAATAATAATTTTATATTTCTTCTTTTCATCAATTCATAAAATCACAATTACACATGTCATTATGAAGACCGAACCTAGTTAACCTTTTCAACGCTCCATCTTAACTACGGAAGTATTCATAATGGTACTTGGTCATTCTTAGTCTAAAGAATTTTCATAAGAATATTCAAATTGGTAACCCATTTGTTTAGCATTATATTAACAAGAATTGTCACATAGCAAGGCCTTGACTAAAATCTCTATCTCTCCACAAGATCTAAGCAATGTTGGTGAGACCAATGATGTATAGACACCCTCATCATTATCTCTCTTGGAACATACCCCACCCAGGTTCTCAGGGTGTGTTCCACCAGGACTATTCTTATCTTGGATTACCAATCCTCAAAGAATATTGATCCTCTATGACTACTCTTATCTTGGATGCCCTAACTCATCCTCAAAGAGCATCAGATGCCTGATGTTTACCCAATCCTCCATTTTTTCTTCCAAAGTGAAGACATGAATGATGTGTCTATATCTCCCTCTTAATTAGGGAGGACATATGTATTCCAATGAAGGAATGTACTCATTCCTACAGAAGGAATGTACCTAAGATCCCTCTTGGCTTAGGAATTTTGCTTCCAAGTTTCTACCAAGTAAGAAACTTGTTTCCAAGCTCCCTCTTAATTAGGGACCTATAGAAGCTCCTCAAGTGGAGATGATGAGACAACCAACTACTTGAAGATCTCCTCCTCACAATGTCATGAACTTCTCTTCTTTATTCAGGAGTCTTCACATTTTGGGACTTCTTCGTAGGGCATAGGCCATCCATCATTTTCATCCATGAGTCAGTGATGTCATTATTCCTTTCATTGGAAATTGATTCATAAGTTCATATATGGCCTTCCTTCATGTCATGTTTCCTTAAGAATATTTTATCCTACTACGTGGACATCATGGGTGGAAGATTCCCATAGATTTTCCCTCGGTAACCCTGCACAAGCCCATCTAGATATCATTCAAAAATAAAGGAATGAACATTAAATCAAAATTAATTTTATGATGGTATTTCATCATGACATATTCTAGTTTGCAACAACATCCTGCATACACATTGACACATCTCCCAAAGATATGTATTTTCAAGGGCCTATTTCTTTTTCAGACTTCATCATTGTCCTCATATATTTCATGGAGATATCCTAGTCAAATCTCTTAGTCCTCGGGTGTTGATTTCATTCTTCATGGTTGCAAATTCCATGATCTATTTCCCTCTTTCTTCACACATTTTCAGAGCCCCTACAATCATGGTCAACCATCTCATATTTCATATGAGGACATATTATGTTTATTTTATCTAGACAATGTGTGACTCGTGTTTTCCTACATCCTTTCAAAGGAGGAGATCCTTTATTTTGATCATGCTCTCGAGATGGAGCATTTATCCATGTTTACCTGCGACCATATGACATGAATTTAAAATATAGAATGTAAAAATTTGTATTGTAATGCTTGTCTCATGGGTTTCATGAGAAAAGAATTTTATTTCAGTGATGGCTCCTATTGTGATCCTTTAGGATTAATTCATATAGTCATAAATTTCAAATTAAGTCTATGCCATGTAAGAAGGACCCTTCTTGGGCATGTTACATTTTATATGAGTCATTTAATAGGTATGAAAATCCCTCCAAGACAATAACAAGACCTCCCCTCGATGTCAACTACAAGACAGAATTAATTATCTCCTCCAACAGACATGTCGGCTCACCCTCTTCATGTTGGCTAATTTGAGGGGGAAACCACTATATATAGGTAGCTCAACCTCAGTTCAGATCACCGAACCAGGGAAGTAAAAAAAGAGAAGAGAAAAAATCTTAAGGATGTTTTTGGGGTTGTTTTAAGGATAGAAAAACTTCTATACATGAAGTATGTTGCAGTAGTAAAGGAGAAATGTGTTACAGCAGTGAAGTAGAAGTATATTGCAATAGTGAAGGCCGAAGGTAAGTCTGTTGCAGTGGAAGCTAAGGAAATGTGCAGTCCTCCTAAGAACCCGAAGTGGAAGAATGGCTAGTCAAGAAGGTCAAAGGTCTAAAGCAGAAGGATACCAAGGTTGAAGAAGAAGCCAAGTAGGAAGAAGGAGTTCAAGGTTGACTATCATTGACTAAGGATCTTGTGTCTTAGTCTTGGAGTGGTAAATAGGTCAAGGGTCTTAGTCTTGGTATTCATTAATTGGAATCTCTATAAGAAAAAGAATCTGTTCGGGTTTTCCTCTCAAAGAGTGAGAGGTTTTGGCCTTGGTTAATAGCCTATATTCTGGGTCTCTTGTCTTCTTATGGTTTATGCATTGGTAGTTGTTTGATGAATAATAACACTAATAACCTATGTAAAATAATATCTTAATCTAAAGATGTAAAAATCACTCACAAGAAGTTACTAATAGAAGAGAAATCACTTAATTGCTACATGCATACCTCATTTTCCTTTATGTCATCCAAACTTCCTTCAACAACTTCCTTTATTGAAATAACTTCAATCCCTTGATCTCCTTCACCTCTTTTGTCATCATACCATCATCCCATGAATTCCACAAGTTGGAATTCTTGATGAAACCCTTGCTTCCTTTTGATTGGTGAACCTTCCATTGAAGATTCTAACAAAGGATCTTGAGTATCCTCATCCCACAATTTTTTTCTTTTTGACTAATGTATGATCTTTGTACTAGATTACTTTTTCCTTTTCCCATAAGTGTTAGGCAAATAAATCCCTCTTGCTAACAAGCACGATCTCCTAGATCCTAAAGGTAACTAGAAACAAACAAACAATTGAATAAATCTTTCCCTAAGCTTACCTCGTTTGAATTATGGGTATAAAAGATGGTGAATAAGGCTCTCACCTATTTACAAAATGCTTGATAAATATTCCTACTTGTCTTGATGTAGCTTCTCAATTCTTGAAAATACCTGTAACCACAAACATAAGAAAGATCAAAGGCATATGCAACATAACAATTCAAACAAGCTTAATCTAATGATCAAGGAGATTAGAAATTGAAATTGCCTTAATGAATATCTAAATAACTATAAACCATTCAACATTTAAGTAAGACAATGCAATGAAAAAAGGATACATTTGTGTTAATTCAAGAATAAAGAAGATCCTCACAACCTTTGCCTTGATGTCATGAGGTTCCTCCCAAATGCCTCCAGCCCTTTCCTTAGATGATAAGCCTTCCAATCTCAATTCAACAGCATAAGTCTATATTTTCTTAGCTCCTCAATCCCTCTTCCCTCTAATCAATTTATAGGCCAAGAGGAAGAAGTTTCAAATCCAAAAGAGGAGAATGGGATCCATTAAT
>APFE030790816.1:0-12848 GCA_000404065.3 Pinus taeda
AAGGGATTAGTTCCTCCTATGATGGGATGCATGAACCACTTGGAGCGAACAATCCACATAACAAATGCTTCTAGAAAACTCTAGAATTACCCCAAGATGAGTTTTTTAAGATAAAGATTGCGCCTTTTGAATTTTACAGGGGTACGTACGCTCCCCTTTACATACAGAGCGTATAAGTACGTAGATAACTTGAACAAAAGGTGTGGGCCCGCAAGCAAAAGTAAGAGAAAGTGCGAAACCAGAGTTACATTGCTTTTTTGATGTCTTTCTCTCATTTCTAAAGCTTGTTTTGAAGAACTGAGGATTAAGACTTGCTTAGGAAGCTGGTATAGGTGATGATAGGCCTACACCGATTGCAAATGATCAAGGTGACGATATTTTTGTGTAACAGGACCATTCAGAATTGCTGCATATCAAGGTCAAAATGCTTTTCTCCTGAAAGAAATGAATGGGGAAGATTGTTCAAGAGGGCCGGTCAATGGTCGACTGCTGAAATGGTATTATCTTTGAGATAGTTTCTGTTGTCATAATTTTTCACTTTACATACCATTTTATTTCCTTCATTGCAAGTGTGGACTGTTGTCATTCAATTAGTTTGGGGCCTAAAGTGAAGGCTATAAAATTGAAGGTATGATGTCAGTTTTTTATTACTTAGTATGAGTTGATAGAGTCAGTTGTTTGAGTCAATGTTTACTCAGTTTTCAGTAATGTAATTGAGTTTAGTTTTGGGTCAAGATATTGGTTTTATGTTTGTTGAAGTTATTTACTTCATAGCCCAATGGAAGAGGCATTGTCTTCTTTCCAGAGATCTGTAGTTCTTGGCACCTCCCAGGAGCTACCATCCCCATTGGAGCCTATGTTAGTGTCGATACCTTCATCCCTCCATCAGTGATCAAAATTCTCTTTTTGCATGCACTTTAGGTGTCTCATCCGATCATTTGTACTCCATTAGGTCATGGATCATCTGATGGTAGTGGTTCTCTGTCAAATTTCCCTCATGCTTTTCATCTGTTGGCCTATATCCATATGTATAAGTCATCTGCTATCATTTTTATTTCATTTCAGTTGCAAAAGTCATTTTAGGGTTTCAAGTCTCATTAGGTCTAGGGTTTGTCACCATAGTCATGAAAAAGACTCAATAATTTTCAGCAGGCACATGAGGAGGTCTAACGAGGTCTCAGCATCAAAATTTCAATAATGATATACTCATTAATTGATTTTTTCCTCAAAACCATGTTTTGAGGAAAAACAGAGTTTTTATGTTCTATGTATAAAAATTTCATGTAATTTTAGTTTTCCTATATGTAATAAGTTTATAAATGCAACCTGGGTCACCTTTCCAAACTCCTGCACTCCAGCTCTTGCAAAAGAGACAAGAAAATCCAAGCATTAGTCCATCAAATGACAAAAAGAGAGCCAAACTACAAAACAAAGTTTTTAAAAAGCAAAGTGAAAAGGAACTTTAGAAAAATGGGTTTTTCAAATGAAAAATTAAAAGCCAAGGTGGATAAAAAGTTATCTTTGGTATTTGAAAACTTCATTTGCTCAAAGTAAGAGAGAAACAAAGTGAAAATCACACTTTGAGGCGAACAGAGGAAAATTGAAGCAAAGTTCTGAGATTTCTCTTCGCGCGGTGCACCTGGGCATAGTTGCAGGACACCTGCTCAACACGGCGCACCGGGTGTAGAAATTACACTGAACTTTGAACTATTGCGGTGCACCTGCCACACGTGGCGCATCTGTGTGTTGGTGTAGCGCGCTAGTCTTCCAAGCCACAACTTCATCCAATCAACCTTCAAAAGCTCCAAAATGTCTAAATACTATTCCTCCAAGTAAGTAAACTCTCCAAATTTGCCATAAAAGTAGATTTGGTCATCATTGATAGTGTTTTGAGAGGTGAAAAATAAAACCCTAATTTGTTGCACATTTGCATTGCAAAACTGCCTAAGGTTTGCAGTTTTTTGTCATTCTTGCTATTTTTCTACTCCTTTGCATAATTTTCCCTTCACTACATTTCCTTACGTTTTCTTCCCCTTTCCCTGTCTCATTAACACTTATCCTACCCTATATCCCCAAACCCTAAAACCCTATCACCTAATTTCTACTATTCCCCAAACCCTAATCCTCATTCCCTAAACCCTATCACTCCCTAAAAAACCTACAGCCAACATCAAAACCTTCCACTCATCGGTCCCATTCATGAAATGCCCAAAGAAGAAAACAAGAGTCACCTTCTCTTGAAATAAAATCTCTTCATACTCATCATTTTGCACCATATAGTAGCAAATATGGAAATAGATTCAGCTTATGAAAGGGATGAGGAAATTGTGAGTGATTCCTCCTAAGAGATTCATGCAACATGAAAACGACATAAGGGAGGAAAACACATCCGGGAGGAGCCCACTACACCTACAAAGTTATTGGCTTGTCCCCTTGCAGTAACATGTTTCAAACATCAATCTTGCTACCAGTTTTGTGAGATGTTGAAGAAGGTAAAATACCACCATGAACTTGCTAGAGTATTTGTCTTTCATCTTCACAATGGCCAGGTGAACTTAGTAGGTGTTTCCTTCACTTTGACACTTGAAACTATAGCTGAAGCAACAAGTATTCCAAATGTAGGTAAACAGTGGAACAAAGGATAGCATGTGAGCAAAGAGCATTATGAGCCTTATATCAAGGCTAGTTATCAAAAGAAAATCAGTAGGGTCTTTCCTTTCAGGTACCTATGGGACACTTATGCTCCACTCATGAAGCTCATTATCAAATACTTCAGCTGTGAAGGGAGCTTTTGTCGCTTGTACACTTATCATGTTAGATTATTGATGCATTTCACTAGAGTGAGGATGATGAACCTCCCTTATTTCATATGAAGAAACATTGAGAAAATGACTACATTGGTGCAAAGGAAACCTCTTTATCAATAGTTCAACAACAGTTATCATTTTTCGTTGATCAAGATTCTTGTTTTGCATCTGTTGAGTTTGTTGAATGTTTCATGGGATACTTTCACTTCACATGAGGTTTTAAAAGCTCTCAAGTGACCCCATCAGTGTTTCAAGAGGAAGGAGGGCCTTCAAGTCAACTAGAGGTTCATGAGACTCAAGCTACATGGGTGCCAGTATATGTCACTTATGAAAAGGTGACAAGGAGGCTATTTGCAGCTGCAAAACGAGTACTATCTCCAGTCGGGGTGGAAGGGGTCTCATTTCCTTCACCAGACAATAGGCAAATGCTATCTTCACCCAGGTTGAGAGGGGCTTTGCCTTCTTCTTCAGCAGAGTAGGTATAGGATAAAGAAAAACAACCATTACATGAGGTAGGGCCTTCTGAAGGCCAGGAGAGAGATTTCATTTTGATTCAGGACGACAATACTGATTTGGGCTTCCAAAGCTCAAAACTCAAGGAGATCGTCAAAGAACAAGAATGTGACATCCATGCCTTAGCTCTTAACCTTCAAAGGGCTAAGTGGATTATTAATTACCTTGACCAATGGAACAAGAAGTTGGAGGATGAGCAGACAACCATGGAGTTGCAAACCATAAGGGAAAACAAGCAAGCTACAAAAAGAAAGAAAGTCAAATTGACACCCCATGAGCAAGAGATTGATCCTAATAGAGAATCTTGGCTAGAGAGGGTAAATATGCACTTGAAGAAGCTACTTGAGAAAGGCCAATAAGGAGAAAAATATGTTGTGGAACATGGCTTATCACTATTTGGCACGAAACAAAATTTGCAAAACTAGGATAAGGTGCCTAAAAGCCAAGTTGAGCAAGACGTTGAGGAGAAAGAAAGACCAAGATAAACTCAATATCTTGACTAAAGCTTCCATGGCCTAGAATAGTACTTTATGCAGATCACTCATGCCAAATTTCAAGAAATTTGGCATACTTTTTGATGATTTTGAATTTTTCAAGGAAAAAACAGGTTTTTCAGGCAGGTGCGTAGCGCCACCTGGCACTCGCTTTTGATAGCGACCTCCTCTGGACAAAAACTTTGCATTTTTGGATTCCTCATGAAAAATTATGCATGCCCAGAAATTACTAGGAATTTGGGACAAGTTTTGGGTCACCTAAACGGCCAAAAACACCTCAAAAATGCCCTCTCTGCCACTTTTTGGCCACACAGGAAGTAGTGTTGGGCGAACTGATTTTTGGAGGGGCAATGGGGCACCGAATTCAAAAGTTCCATTTTTCCTAGAAGGTAGACAAATAAATATTTTCAACAAGCTTACTTGGAGAAAATTTGGTGAATGGGAAGGCCTCCAAATGTAGCTGGGAAAAAGAGCTACGCATAGAAAAAATGGCGCTATGCATAGGATGAAAAGGTGCCAATTTTGCTCAAAAACTCTATTTGTTGCCTAGTTTTCTTCCAGTTTGACTTTTTATCTCTTATGGTCAAATTCATGAGCTGAAATGATGTAAATTGATGTACTATGCTGCAAAAATGAAAAAAATTGACTTGATAAGGTAGATACATCAGTTTTAGGTGGTTTGGAGTTGAATGAATCAATTTCCTAGGTTTTAGAGGCCTATTTTTGTGTTCCTAGTTTAGATATGGTTGAAACCACCCCTCTTCTCATGGATTCAACCCCTAATGGATAGTACAGGTGGTTTGGAGTTCTATATCATGTGTTTTTCAGTCATTTTCAAAGGTTGGAATCTTGTGAAAGCTTTGAGCATCATTTTACATTTATCTTTGTGGTTTGACAAGGAAATAAACCAAAGTTTGCAGCATTTTGTGGGATTCTTGTGGAAAGGTGATTCAGTATTGTTTTTCCTTCTATAATTCAAGTTATCATGTGTTTTATGTGTGCCATTATCTCTTTCCTTTCATCTTAACTAAATAAATCAAGTATAAAGGTAGAATTCATTGATGTTGTAGTGCTCTACCTTAGGGTTTATTTGGTTTTACATGTTTTCAATTGTTTGAAGAGGATTCCCAATACTTTCATGCCCTCTACAAATCCTCACTAGTCTTAAGACTCTACATTTCACTTAATTCAAAGTAATAAATCATTTTCCTACCTCGCCCCGCAGAAATCTCTACAAGACTAAGTTCATTCCCTGGACCCAAAACTGCCTTTCACTTTTGATCCAACACACCAACATAAAACTCAAATCGCACTCCTCTGAGCATATACCTAGCCTAAAATTAGTATTCACATGAGTCATCTCAAGCCTCATTTGCTATATTTTCCTGAGATTGAGAAGGAGAGAGCACTCTCCCGATCTAGTAGGGCTAGGTACCAGGTACCTTTCTCAGCCTGCGGTAGATTTAGGCCCTAACACTCCCTAGGGCTTGTTAAAATTTCACTAGGTTGGATTTGTCTAAAGGATGAACTTATATCACAAGCATATGCTATCCCCTTCAACCTTGTTTTTCAAAAATAATTAGGGCACTCGCCAGTAATGGTGGGGGGAAAATTTGGAAATATTCATTAGTTACCTACAACAACTAGTCACTCTTGAACATTGACACTTTTGCTTCTCATTAGGTTTGAGATATCCTCATATCGTCATTGGACTTCTAGGTTTGGGTTATCATTTTGCCTCATTCTGTTTGATCCTTGGTATCTCAATCAGACCTCTGATCCTTTGTTACCAAAATGCTGCCACATTTTGCAGTCGTGTCACCGATATGTTCAAGAGTTTAATCCTTCTGCAGTTTATGCCCTTACCTACTTCTCTGATTCTCTGTTTCATCCATATCCATATTTTTCCTTGTCTTGTGTCATTGATAAGGGAAACATTATGGTCCTCCTACGATAGGTTGCTTCCTGTTGACACCAACTCATTATCCAGGAAGTTGATCTAGAGAATCCTTTCGGTACCTTGGAGCTTGCATGCCTCAATGTCAAGTTCTTTTCACTCGATGATAGGCTTGCATTATTGGTCTTCGATCGGGTGATTCCATGATTGTTTGACTCCAGATCATTCTTCACACTATGTGGATTGTACTAGCAGTACCTTGAGAACCATTGACATTACTGGTGGTCTCTCTCACGCTTGTTAATGGCTTACATCATTGACCAGTAATCAAGTGATTTTCTACAATTCTCGACTTCAACAAATCTATTCACATGTTAGAAATTGTACTATGATTGGTTTGGATTCAAGACCCCAGACTAAGATCACATAAGTTTTTGTTGCATGGGTTGGTCCATGATTGCATACATGACTTTTTGATTGGATGGCTGTGACCATACCTGATTCTTTTTGGATGGTTGCGACCATACCTTTATCTTTATATATGGTCTTCTCGACTAGGTGGCTGCGTCCATACCACATACCAAGTTTCTTAAGTGTTTTGGATGGTTGCACCCATGCCAAGACTACATGTATTTCACTGTCAGAGATATCAATTGTACTTGTGCCTGCAGGTTTTCAGTGATGGTGTTCTGGTTTGGTTACGATTTCGTAAATCATTTCACCCCTCCCACTCTGTCGGCCTTCATGCTTTAGGGGGCATCTATTACACAATAATTTGTCACTGACCTCGTATCCCCTGATCTCAGATAAAGTTAGTCCTTCAGTGACATCCTCACTATGTCATATATCAAATAAATATGTCCACATCTTCCTAATAATTCAAGGAGATTAAGGAAAGTGCTCTCCAATCCTAAAGATTGACCCTTTTACCTATGTTTCTACATCATTGCAAGTGAACCCCATTCTGCCTGCGATGATTCTCTGTGATGAACTATATCATCGTGACATCGTCGCAGGGGTACATTTGTTTCCTGTGATGGTCGAATTTTAGGGCTTGGTGCAAGTCCTCAAAATCCTTCTTGCGATGATGGCTCTAAATGCAGTTCTTCCTTGCGATGTCGTCGCTGAGCCCTAGTGTATGACTTGTGATGATCCAGCTATGGTGAATTAGTTCAAACAATTGGCCTTCTGGGTGATTCTAGAATTGGTTGTTGGGTCAAGGGAGTTCATCTTTCCTCCTTTGGGATGGTTGTTCCACCTTTTGAGAAACCTCCCTTGAGGATAAGCTCCCTCTCCCTCATTTTGTGGAGGCTCTTCCTCTTCTAAAAGCACTCCCTATTTCTATGATCAACTAGTTTTTGGATTGAGAAAATTAGCTAGCTTTTGTGTGAGTTTGATAGTTTGAAGTTTGAATTGTTGATATCTTAGCAATTGGTTGTGGATTGCCTTAGCCTTGTATTTGTGCTTTTGTGCGAGAGAGAGAGTTGTCATCTACTTGGGAGATCCTATTGAGAGTGAATGCTTGAAGAAACATACTACCTGGACCCTCCAAGAAAGCTTTTGACGTCAAGGCTTGGTTGTAAGATTTGCCTTTGATTGATTTTAATATAATCAATGATGGTTTGCTATGTCTTGTGTAAAACGTACTTGATAGCTTATGGTTCCTTGACTCTGTAAGTAAATAGATCATTCTTGTACTTTGTCACGTGTTTTGCTATTCTCTTATGCTCTTTTAGGTGAATTTCTCAACAAGGAGAAGGAAATGATAGTTGAAGCGACACAACAAAAGCTTCATCGAACAACGGTTTGAGGTAGGCTCTTTCAACAATGATTGTTTAAGGAAATTAGTTTTTGTTTTGTTTTGCTATGACTAGATCCACTCTAGGGCTAGAGGGGTTACCTCTGTCCATAGAGGGAATTTTTCCTACATCACAAGGACTAACATTATGCGTCATGTACCTCTTGGATTCTACCCAAATTTGGTCACACTTGCCCTTATATGAAAGCCACATGTGAGACCAGTTTGTAGAAAAATATCCACCTAACTTGCTGGACTAGTCTCTACTAGGTAATAGACCATATGCTTCTGGGATGTACACAACCACTATGTTGATGCATTGGTGGAATTAACCATCATGAGATAGTCGAATGATCGCATCTTATAATTCACCAATTGTTGGTACCAATGTTCTATCAATTTCGATGATTCGCGTGGTTGTCTCGCTCCATCATGCATTGATCCTTTTGGTGATGGAAAGCGACGTGATGTTGGTTGCCACACCAGAATCGACCAAACAGTTGTGAACATTGCAGTTGAAAATTTAAAAAGATAGCAGGAATGGAGGGTAACCTAAGTTTTCTTCTTCCATTCGGAGTGTATTGAGCATAGTTGAAAGTGATTTGGGAGGTGTGGTTTCTCCGTTGCTAGTAGAGGCCGTGTTGTCTATTGATGTCTATCCCAATGCATGCAGAAGGATATATCGTTGACTTTGTATCTTAGCCAACTCAAAAAAATTAATATTTTCCTGAGTTTTATTCATGTCCCGAAAAATGTTGTAATCTAGAGGTGGTAGACTCACTGAGGTGTCCGGGGTAAAACGAGTGTTTGTGTTATCTAGCAGAGTGTTTTGCAGCTTGTTGCTCATGGATGTGCTTTTTCCTGTCATTGTCTTCTTAGACTTTCTTTGAGTTTTCTACTTCGGGGTGGTCAATGGGTTGGTCCTCCTTATCAATAGTCTAACCTTTTCTTACATCTCCCCAAGTGTGGGGGGATCCCCTTTACTCCTAAGATTGTAATGGTCAGTTTGCTTTTGGGTTTACTTCTCGGTGTTCATCTTTGAAATTGTTTGTGAGCAGTGATACATGTTCACCACATGCTCAAAGCTTGATGGCTCATGAGGTGAAACCTCTTTGTCATTGTCTGTGTCTTCTGGCTGCTCCTGCATATTGCTTCCTGCGTCGAGTGTACAACTGTAAAAATTATTTTGACTCATTTCCAACTCAAACAATAGTTCTCAGGATGATGTTTTTTGTGGAAAGAACATAATCTTATATTTGCACACTCTTCGAGCTGGAACACAGGCTTCTACGCAATTTTTGAAACGAATTAACTGGAGCTTGATGAGCTGCTTTCTTGTCTCTACCTAGGTGGGTGACTGACTGCAAATGTGTCTGTTCTACGTTGTTTGAATTCGGACATTTTAGTGGACAAGATGTTGATAAGATGAGTGAGAGTCTCAATGTCTGTTGCTTCCTTGTCTCTACCCTTGCTTGTCATTTCTTGGGACTTCTAGCTTGCATCCATGGAGTCCGTTGTCGATTCATCATCCTTGATGACCCTGATTGCATGCAAGTCTTTCTCAATAGTGAAAACCTCTTCACAGGTTTCCAATAGTGTTGGTTTCGTAGCTTTCTTGACAAACTGTGGAATGTTGGTTGGCAGTCTGGATGTATAGTAATCAGTGTTTATGTAGTCATGAGGTTTAGTGTCTGTTGCGAAGTTGTTCAATGTACGTGTAAACCTATGATTGAAATATTTCACTTTATCTTTTCCCTCCATCTTGAGGCTTTCGAACTCTTTGAGTAGCATGGTTGGGGTCTTTTCATGAGAAAAATTCTCAAGGAACATGTGTTTGAATGCAACCCAGTTGTGGATAGAGTTCGATGGAAGACTGTGATACCAAGTAGTTGTGTGACCAACCCAGGTACATGGGAACAACCTACATGCTACATCATCATAACATACCTCAAGGGTATGCAGTTGCAAGTAGAAGCTGTCTAAGTGGCCTTCCACCTTTACCACACTATCAAGGTTGAACGTGATGTTCATTCTCTCCATTCACCTTGGTATCTTGTGCAAAAAGGCCAAGAGAGCCAATGGTCCCTGGGTCATCCATTTAAGATTTGGGTTAGCCATCTCTTATTCTTCATTGTCCTATTCCTCTCTTTTGGAGTCTGATGGTTCTGACTCTAAGTTTGTTAGTTCGTCTCTACTTGCACCTCCTCCACTACCTTCCCCTCCACCTCCTACACTGAAGTCTGATCCTAAGATCTCAAGAGTGTCTTGTTTGCCCTTTCGAAAGATCAGAGGTTCCTTTCATCTTCGATAGCTTCTCCTAGACCTTCAAGTGTGGCAAAGGCAGCTTCTTCCACTGATGATACAACAACTCCTGTGGGAGTGGATTTTGGATTCCTCACTATGTGTGGAATATGTTGTCTATCTGGGATCATTCCAACTGCTTTCTTGAACTAGTGTGTGATGGGATGAACAGAGCAAAGGTGTTGATATGGAGTCTCATTTTCAAAACTGGGAGGTGAGGAGTAACCAACCGCAAAGTCACGTGTAGGTGAGAGGGAGTGCACGTTACTGCCTTGATCAGATGGTTGATGAATGAGTGTGAGGGGATTTCATCCATATACAACAGGCTACCCTCCTTCTAGTTCCAGAAATGTTGATGGTCTTGGACCCACCAACATTCATAGGATCACTTTGGTATGAATTCCCAACTAGACCTCATGTCGTTTTGTGTGGGAGTCCCATTCGATATGATGGCCTAGTTTCCATTGTCTTAAGGATTTGCCTCAACTTTTACTTTTCAGCACAGGAGAGTGGTTTTCTTTTCCTTTGAGAAGTGAGGTTCATGTGCCTAGTGAGTGCTAGTCTACTTGTGTAAATGGTTCTTTCACTATAAAGGGGGAGGGTGAAAGTGAGTCCCAAGTTGGTTGGGATGCAGTCCCAACTCAGCTAGGAACACACAACACAATAGGACATGCATAGCTTAAGGAGGAGTAGTCCACATAGATGCAGCAGTCACAACATACAAGGTAGGATAACACATACAACACTCAATGGATTAGTCTGAATGAGTGCAATGGTTGTTACAACAAGCTTCATCTGAAAGGTATGTCTGATTTCCAAGAGAGTAGTCTACATAGGAAAGATAGTGTTAAAAACATATACAACACATTTCCATTAATAGATTATGCATTACAACAAGTGAAATAGTTTAGATGTAGAACACAGGTTAAAGCAACATGTATTACAAATGTTAAATATTAGTCTTACAATAGATACAATATATGTGTGAAAATGTGCTGGCCTGTTAGCAGGCTTCTAAATTAAGAAAAGGTTCCAACACACATCGTTACGCCATACATCACTAACCCTGAGTGTGGGGTGTTAGAGCCACTGCTTACTCCTCAAAGAAAATATTACAGACTCTCTTGGCTATGTGGGAGGAGTTGAGGTGAAAAGTCATTTCCATGTACAAATGAGGGGATAGTTATAGCCAAGGGTGAAGCTGATCCTTATGGTTGTTTGACTTCCCTTATGACCATTTGACTTCCATGAATTTTTGACTTACATGACTCTTTGTTCAATAAGTGGGTCTCTTGGATTTCCATGTTACATCACATTGATTGAAAACATAGCCCATAGTAGAGATGTTGGTGACACGACTCATGACATGACTCGAAATGATAGTGCTGGTACATTCGTGTTGTTAATGAAGTGCATGTCGAGCTTCAATGCTACTGGGTGATGGGTGTCTTCATTGTGTATCATAGTTTCACCTTCACATGCCGAAGTGTGCAGAGTCTTCGATGGTCCCTAGTTCTCTTGATGAAGCTTTAACATGTTGTTCCTTGCTTGCATGTTGGAAGGCTTGACAGGCTCATCTGTTCACGAAGGTGCATGTTCTTTCATTCGTTTGTTTCAAATGCATAATTCGTTCGTTCATTGGTGAACCTATCCTTCTGCATGTGCTCCCTTAATTCATCCCATTTGTCATCTTGCCATGTTTTGTTGTGTACCTGTACCTGCAGTCACTCATTACGAGATGACATCAAATCCAAAACCTCCTAGTCTACCATGACACATGATTATTTCAGATGTAGGTGACTAGGAGAGGAAATAAGGTTGTGAAGCGGGATGACGGCTCTGAGCACTACTAATGAAAACTATGCAAGAGCCACTAAGTGATGGAGACGGGAAATCTGAGTCGACAATGATTGTCTGCGAGTTCTGGCTCAGCTTGGAGGAAAAATTGCCCAAATTTTGGGAGGGATAGTCTAGGATACAAGAATGCAAAGTAGACAGGGTCTGCACAGTTTTTGGAATGAGCGGAAAGTGGAGGCTAAAAGGCCAAAACTGCACAATTTTTTGGATGAATAGGCCGGGTTATGAGGGTCAGCAGGGAGGGATTACACAATTTTCGGGAGGAACTACCTGAGAGACTGGCAACCAAAATTGCATAATTCCCAGAGGGAATTGGCAGTTGGTTTCTCGGGTCACTGGCAGCCAAAACTACGTAATTCCTAGAGGGAACTGTCGGTTGGCTACTAGAGTCACTAGTAGCATAAAATGAGCAATTCCTAGAGGGAACAGGCAGTCTACTGCTAGGGGCTACTGGCAAGGGAAAGTACATTGAGGCCGAGAGGCCGGCCTGCTAATCATGTCTACATAATTTTTGAGTTGAGCTAACCGATGGGTAGCAAAAGGCCTTCTCATGAATAATGCGTAGTTTTTGAGATGAACAGGCAGTCGACTGTCAGGATGACTGAAAGGAAAAACTATGCAATTTTCTGAGGGAGACAGGGATGGGCACTTGGTATCTCTCCGACCTATCTGCACAATTTCTGAGATGAACAGTCAGTCGACTATTGAGATGACTGATAGGAAAAACTGTGCAACTTTTTTCTGAGGGAGACAGGGACGGGCACTTGGTATCTCTCCAACCTATCTGCGCAATTTCCTCAGTTAGCTGAGCGAGTAAGGTTAGTGGCCTCTGTGCAATGTTTGAGGGGAGTCAGTCCCAGTGTGAAAACTGAGTCCAATTATTTGGGTGGCCAGCATGAGAGTTGATTGAATTGCTTTAGGGCAATGTAACTTGGAAATACTAGCTTGGTGCTTTTGCACTATTCTGGTTGACTGTCGATTGAGCCGATGGCGAGGTGATGGTCTGATTGTCAAAGGGGAGTCTGGTTGTCAGAACTTCATCAAAAATGAATAAGTGTGTGAACAATTGAAAGATACATAGCTGATTGATATAAACACAGATTCACATGACTCGATGATGAAACAAACCAAACCATCCAGACACGCATGTTCAACATGACTAATCAACGGTGAAAGTGACA
>APFE030790817.1:0-15228 GCA_000404065.3 Pinus taeda
AATAACTCTGCGGGTGTTCGACATCGGCTCATACATTCACACGCCGTAGATTGTTCCTGTAGTACCTTGAGGGCCATTGTCATTATTGGTGGTACCTCTCGCGTCTGTTAACAGTTTTCATTATTGACTGGTAATCAGACGATGTCCAAGCATGTTCGACTTCAGCTTACATGTTCACATGTTTGGACTTGTACTTGTGTTCGGGTCGAGATGGAGCGCAAGACCCTGGATTGTGTCTGTTGTAATCCAGGCGTGATTTTAATACATGACTCTTTCACTGGATGGCTGCGACCATACCGGAGTCTATTCATCGATCCCAAATAGATGGTTGCGTCCACACTACGGATCTTGACTATTATATACTCTGTCAATGGATGGCTGCGCCCATACCGCATACATCATGTATTTGAACTATCATACTGTATCTCTCTATGCAGGTTCTTGGCGGCAGTTCGATATGGTCTTGTAAAGCACTTCACCTCTCTCTCTTTCTCGAGGCTCATGCTTTAGGGGGCATCTGTTACGCAGTAATTTGTCACCGTCGGTCACCGTCCTTGTCGCACCCCCGCTGTCGCACATTGGAGGACACATTTACGGACCTGTGACCAGTGACATAACTTGAAAACACTTGCATTGAGGCCTCTTGAGTATGAAGTTCAATAACCCTGAAGACACCCTCTGAAGATTAACCTTGGAAAATGCCTTTTTCCCATTAGCGCGGGTCCACAGTGTATTACCCCGCGCCGCCAATGGCTCAGTCCTTACAAAGAGGGCACGCCCATAGGCGCTCTGTCCCAGAGCACGGCCCGCGCCACACAATTTAGGCATGATTTTTAGCCAGCGCATGCTAGAATGCTTTTTCCCCCGTGACTCACTCAGTTCCCTGAAGGAAAAAGCCCATAAAAGCAGCCGGGCTTCGGCTTTTCTATCCAAGGCAATGGCTATTATGGGACGTTACCAAAACTCAGAATGTGTCCACATACAATGCATATCTCCTCTCCCCCCATCTATAAAAACCTGTCTCCCCATAATGAACAGGCAAGTTTTTGGAGGCTAAAGCAAAAGAGTGAACGAGCTAGTGAGAGAGAGATATTTTTGAGTTAAGAGTTGAAAGAAAGGTTATGCTGCCGGATTGTGGAGAGAGAAAGTGACTTTGCAAGACGTGTCAGACTGACTGCCCACCCAGCTAGAGGAGTTTTACAGCGTCAAGCCTTAAGTGGTTGTAATTTCTTCTCTCATTTCTACTTAATGATAAGCGACTGTTATTATGGTTCCATTCATGTGTTCTACTGGTAATATGTGAATTATATCTTGCTTGACTGTTATATAGTTGTACGATTTTGGATTGTATGCTTGTTTGTGGGTTGTTCCTCATTTGTGCAGGTGTCTATGCGTGGATAGCGACCAGCCAGAGCTAGAGGATAGGAGCGACACTTCTCCCACAACAAACAAGCGTTGGATCCCAGGTTGGTCTCCCAGATCGACTTTTTAAATTGTATAGTTAGGAACTTGCATGCAGCGTGATTGTTTGTTGCTAGACCCCTGTGGGGCTAGTGGGATCCACCTCTGTCCGCAGAGGGGATTTACCTCCGCAACAATAATATTGAACTTCCATGCTGGACAGCACACAAGGAAAATAATCCCAGAAGTTGTGGATCTTATCTTCTACAAGGCAAAGACATTCAAATTTGTAAGATGCAGATAAGGGGTTGTGTGGACCTGACCAAGAAGATCATTTGGAGATTATGGTCACAATGAAATTCTCGTACAGGACCACTTGGATCATTGTGAAGGAGAAAGTTCATGGCACTTGGAACCTATAACTTCTAGTAGTGCTTCCCCAACCAAAGGATGTTGCAATGAATCCTGTGAGTATTTGGAAGGTGCCGTTAGTGAAAGATTAATTATAGAGCTTGGATTCTTGGTAGCTAGCTTACAAACTCTAAATAAGGAACAGTGGGGGCACTCTTTGACCTTGTGTGACACCCCAACATTCAATGTTTTAACATGCAGGTCTGACAAGCCATGTTTGAATGTTGACAGGGCAGGCTGGGAGATGAAGTATACTTTTTTCATTTTCTATGGATATGTCTCAAAGTCATTACTTGGTAAATTGTTGGAGCTCCTTAATGTAAATATTGGAACAACATTACAAGAGTTCTTATTGAACAACTTTCTCCACTGCAGTCTTCCCAAAATTGGGCTAAGGAGCCTTTCACCAACTCAAATGACAATCCTAAGCATTCTCTTGATAGAAAAGTGCCCAAATTTGTGTGTAAGCTAACAGCTACAGCATATAATCTTCTAAATTTTGATGTTGTCTTGTTCTACTTGATCATGAAGAATAGTGGAAAGGGTCATTGGAGCTTAGAGATGTTGAGGTGTTTTCATTGGATTACGGACTTCATGTTAGTAACCCCATGTTGAAGCATAGTTTGTGAAGGCCATTTTTGTGGTGAGATGATGGGGCCCTCAAATGCCCAAGGAGGACACTTGTCCCCAAGTTGGGGATAGATGTTACCTACCAATGTGGGGTAACTTTGGAAAAGAAAGGACTTCTACAACATGGTTGAAGGACGAAAGTGAAGAGGGAGAGACCTGACATTTGATATTCAGTGTCAAGTACTTCTTCCTTTCATCACTGTGAGCATGTCCATCATGAATTCAAGGACACAAGATTCTGATATCCTTTGTGACATGGAAAACAAGATTCCAAAAGCTAAGAGCGACATCCACTAGTTCTTGTAAATATGGGCAATGAAACTGGGTTCTTTTTAGATATTTGAGCAAAGACTAAAATCTCCATAGAAGGGACTACATAAATCTGTGTGAATTCATTCAACAAGACAGAAAGGGCATTTGCTTGGACTAGTGGAAAGAACAGGAATTTGTTTTTGTTGAGATCTTAATGCACAACACAAATGTCAGACGTGAAACAATATTTACATTTATAAGTTGTTTGAATGCTGACCTTAGTACTAGTGGTACATAACACACATTGACTTCATCACTGTGTCCTAAATTTGTGAATTTGGACAGGGTTATCAATGTGTTGTCTGAGATAAGGATCAAACAATTTAGTTTAACATTAGATGATTGAGGTTTGAGCTGAAACTGTTACATTTGTGGTGTTTAGCATGACTTTTCTGGAATAGCCTTGGGATATTCTAGTCATTATATAGTAGTTCTGAAGGCATGCTACAAGTAACTGTGAGCAGATTATAGAAGAAGGGCACTTATGGCAGTTTGTCCTGTTGAAACAATAGACCCCTGTCCTCAAGTTCGACTGTGTAAATAGGCCTAGCAAAATACACCAAACAGTATGACATCACTCTCGAGTTGTTCCCAAATCTGGTATGATAAAACAGATTGCGTTGGCATATGAAGCTTTACAGATCTGGGTATGGTGAGCCATGATAAAGTTTGCAGATAGAGTGGACGATTTAAAAGGTTAAGGAACAGAGATATCACGTGACTTGGTGCTGAGGAAAGTAGAGAGTGCCCTAGGCATTAGTCCGGGGAGGACATAAAAGGATATAACAATGCATATTTATATATGTTGGAGAAGTAGAAAGAGTTTTAAGGAAAGACTTTAAATATGACTTTAAATATGCATGGTCTAGAATGGGCTTTGAAGAGTCTCACACTTACCACCATTATTGGTGGAGAAATTCAATAAGATCAATGTTTCTCAAACAAACATCCCCACTAACTTTGCTAACACGACTTTAAAAAAAGCTATCATTTTACTACAACCCTTGAGGAATTGAATGTCATAAATACACAAATGGACAAGAATGAGATTAGAAGTGCCACAAGATTGCCCCAATTATATAGGGTGGAGACTGTGGAATATGAGTTCAATGAATTTACAACAAAAGCCCCAACCAACTCTGCCAACAGTTGAGGAATCATCTATGACTCAAGGAACTCATGATCTAGAACAAGCTCCAAAGGGTAGCATGTTTTCCTAAGTTATTATTTGATGCAAATAGGTTGAAACATGATATTAATGTCTTCACAACAAAGGCTCCAACCAACTTTGCCAACACATCACTTTAGATGTGATTGGTTGGCCTCGAGCTACAACTTTTGAGGAATGATTTGTCACTCAATCCACGCATGATCTAGAATAGGATGAAAAGCGCCACAAGCTTGCCCCTATTATTTGAGTTAGAAACATTCAAATGTATAATGAATGTTTCTAAAGCAAAGGTCCCAACCAACTCCACTAAAACTTCAATGACTTGGTGGTAGTTGTCTACAATCCTTGAGGAACAATCTATCTCTTAGTGGACACATGGTCTAAACAAGGTTAAAATAGTGACAAGCTCACCTGTAATATTTAGGACAAAGAGGCTTGAGGAGAAGATCAATGTTTTGACAATAGAGTCCAAAATATATGCATGGTCTAGAATGGGTTTAGAAGCATCTCACACTTACCACCATTTTTTGGGGTGGAGAAATTCAATAAGATCAATGTTTCTAAAACAAGCATCCCCACTAACTTTTCTAACACACAACTTTAAAAGTGGCATGCTATCATTCTACTACAACCATCGGGGAATGGTAACTCAACGCACACATGGGAGTAGAATGAGATTAGAAGTACTGCAAGATTTCCCCAATTATATTGGGTGGAGATAGTGAAATGTGAGTTCAATGAATCTACAACAAAGGCCCCAACCAACTCTACTAACAATCGAGGAATCATCTATGGCTCAAGGTACTCATGATCTAGAACAAGCTCCAAACAACAACATCATGATTTCCTAAGCTATTATGTGAGGCAAATAAGTTCAAACATGAGATTAATGTTTTCACAACAAAGGCCCCAACCAACTTTGTCAACACATCACTTTAAAGGTGTTGTGTTGGCCTCTGGATACAGCTCTTGAGGAACAATTTGTCACTCAATCCATGCATGATCTAGAACAAGCCCAAAAGAGCCACAAGCTTGCCCCTAGTATCAAGTTAAAGACATTCAAATGTGCAATGAATGTTTTTAAAACAAAGGCCCCAATCAATTCCAGTGGAACGTCATTTTAACAAAGACTTGGTGGCAGTGGTCTACAATTCTTGAGGAACAATCTATTTCTTAGTGGACAAGTGAGACAACCTTTCCCATATTAGCCAGGACAAAGAGGTTTCAAACAGAGATCAATATTTTGACAACAAAGGCCAAAACATATGCATGGTCTAGAATGGGCTTAGAAGAGTCTCATGCTTCCCATCATTATTTGAAGTGGAGAAATTCAAAAAGATCAATGTTTTTAAAACAACGGTTCCCACTAACTTTTCTTACACACAAAACTTTAAAAGTGGTATGCCATCATTCTGCTACAAACCTTGAGGAATGGTATGTTAGTCAATAAACAGATGGACTAGAATGGGATTAGAAGCAACACAAGATTTCCCCAATTATATGGGTGGAGATAGTGGAATGTGAGTTCAGTGAATTTACAACAAAGGCCCCAACCAACTCTACCAATGGTTGAGGAATGTTCTATGACTCGAGGCACTTATGATCTAGAACAAGCTCCAAAGTGCATCATGATTTCCTAAGTTATTATTTGAGGAAAATAGGTTAAAAAACAAGATTGATTAATGTTTTCACAACAAATGACCCAACCAACTTTGTCAATACATCACTTTAAAGGTGATGTGTTGGCCTCTAGCAACAACCCTTGAGGAATGATTAGTCACTTAATCCATGCACAATCTAGAACGAGCTCAAAAGAGCCACAAGCTCGCTCCTATTATTCGATTTAGAGACATCCAAATGTGTAATGAATATTTTTAAAATAAAGGCCCCAACCAACCCTACCAAACCATCACTTTAAAAGTGTTGTGATAGTGACCTACTATAATCCTTAGGAAATAGTATGTGACTTAACATATGCACAATCTAGAACAAGCATAGAAGAGTAAAACATTTCCATAATAATCCATTGTGAAGAGGTTCAAACATGAGTTCAATGTTTTTACAACAAAGGCTCCAACAAATTTTGCCAACACTTCACTTTAAAAGTCATGAGTTAGCGATCAACTACAACCTTTGAGGAATTATCTATCATTCAATGCATGCATGGGCTTAGAAGATCTGTAAGCTTGGTCCTATGATTCAAGGTGGAGAGGTTTGAACATGAGATCAATGCTTTTACAATCAAGGTTGCAAGCAACTTTGCCAATACATTAATTTAAAAGTGATGTGCTAGCCATTGACAATATCCCTAAAGGAATCATTTTTCATTCGAAGCAAACACACTTTATAATAGGCTCAAAAGCAATACAAGCTCTATTGTATTATTTGGGGTAGAGAGATTCAATCATGAGATCAATGCTTTTACAATAAAGGTTTGAACCACCTCAACTAGCACATTGCTTTAAAAGTGACTTGTTGTTAATCGAATACAACCCTTAATGGAATGATGTGTCAGTTAAGGTATGCAAGCTCTAGAAGGGGATTTAGAGAGCCACAAGCTAGCACCAATTAGTATGGGTGGAAATGTTCAAACATAATATCTATGTTTTTGCGATAAAAGGCCCTACCAATTCCACTAACTGTATTACTTTAAAAGTGGTGTGCTAATGGCTACCTACAACCATTGAGGAACAATTTGTCACTCAACATACCCAGGCTCTAGAATGGGATGAGAAGATTTATAAGCTTAGCTTGCATTTACCCAAGCTCTAGAATGGGTTGTGAAGATTTGTAAGCTTAGCTTGCCCTTATTATTTGTAGTGAAGATGTTCAAACATGAAATCAATGCTTTTACAACATATGCCCAAATCTACTCCATCAATATGTCACTTTAAAAGTGATATGTTGGTGGGCACTGTTGGGCGCGGGATCCCCCAAGGCAAGTTTTGGGGCTTAGAGCCCAAATTTTGACTAAGTCTAATGTAAAGACTCCGCGATGTATGGGCACGGAGCGCGAAAATTGTAAATGAGTAAGAGGGTTGTCCACCCTCATTTTTGTAATGTAATGTCGGCTTGAAAGATCTACCCATGGTCCACAGACCATGGGATTGTATAAAGGAATCAATAAATCAATCAAGGAAGGACATGGAATGAATTGAGTCTGTTCTAAGTGTAGAGTTGAGTCTTTTGGGTCGTGGAGTAGGAGAGGGCTCTACCGTTGAGTGCGCAGAAGCTTAGTAGTCCGCAGCTGAGTGTGCAGGGTGAGTCGGGTCTGTACTATTGAAGAAGTAATAAAAGAGAAGTTTCTTATCATTTTGTGTATATGTTCCTATTTATGCATTAAAGTATATTGGGTATGAATTACAAGTTTATTGCTTATTTACTGTGCGAACTTATATGAATGTGTTGGATAAGTAAATATAAGATAAGTATTTGTTTACGCGAAATAACTAACTCTAATAAGAAGGATAAGTAAGAATCTGCGGTGCCACTTGGGGAAGTAACGCAGATCGCTGCTCTAGCAGCGCAGAAGTACTGCAGTCCTTGGGTAGGGTTACGCAAAGGTAATTATAACTAATCCCGGAAGCATCACAGGTCAGAAAAGTGCGCGAAGTGACCTGCACGAAGCTGGGTCACAGTTGGACTAAAGCGACACCTCAAACATCTCAAGGGTGCGGAAAACTTGCCTTGGGTGAGACCTCAGTCCGCGCTCTACTGGCTGTTGCCAAAAGGGTCAGTAGTACAAGGATTTGTTTGACTAATTAACTCTGAATGTGGGTCAGGCCCCCTCAAGCCAACAGGCACCACAAACCTCGAAGAATGATTTCACTCAACACACACATAATGTGAAACAAGCTTAGAAGAGTCGCAAGCTTGCCTTTATTAATTTAGGTGAAGAGTGTAATGTCCCCGATTTCTTGAGCACAGAGGTAAGCAATCTCACTTGCCTAATTATCTCCTTTAAGCTAGAAAGAAAAAGGGAAATTGTTAAGGTGACTAAGGAGTTTGCCCAATTTCTTAAGATTATTATTATTATTTTAATAAAGAGGCAAAATCATTAGTATTATAAACAAAAGACAAAAGTAATTTATCAATAAAATAAAATGAAGGCCCGACAAAATCTTATAAAATGAGAAAGGAAATCATTTTCTCATCGTTCTATCTTGTGGTCTCTTGTTGTGATTGGTTTGGGGCTCAAGCTAATTCAGCTTTAGGGTTTCACGAACTACTTTCCGTGATCTTCAATAACCATTCTAGCTAATACTTTGTCAATTTCAGTAATTCTCCATAGCCACCCTAGTTGGCGTATTATTGTGTTAATGACAAGTGATCTTCTGAAGTTTTTGTAGGAGGATGAGTTATTGTTGGTGGTTTAACATTGTTCAAGAGGAAAAGATTTATTATTCAATCTTCAGGGACAAATCCATATCTGAGGGGTGAAATTGTCCATCTATAAGCTCAGATTCATTATTTGAAGGCCGAAATTCATCTTCTACTGAGGTCAAGTTTGCCATTACTGAAGGGCTGAGTTGCACTGGTTTTGAGGGCCAAATTGCTTGTGTCTGGAGGCCGAGTTTCCTTTTTTGTTTGGAGGCTGTATTCCATTTGGCTTAGCAGGCCGAGTTTCCCTTTTGTCAAATCCGGTCCATCATCTTTGGGAGAATAGAAACTCATTATTGTTTTCAGGTGGACGAGGTCATTGACTTAGGGCCGAATTATACATTTGGCGGTCAACACTTGGAATAGACTTATGGCATCATTTTCATCATCTGGAGGTTATACCATTGACCTGTAACACTTAGGAAAATATTGATGTCATCATTTTCCTCATCTGGAGGTTATACCATTGCCCTGTAACAAGAGGATAAAATTCTTGAGTCAATACTCTATCCAGAGGTCCATTTCTCTCTGTCAGGCTAACCATTCCTAAGGCAGTATTCGAGGGACCAAGATTGTTGAAGAATCAGGTACCAAGGAGGTCGAAATTAATCTTCTGCCGGATGTTGTATTCTATCCATATTGACAGATCAAACCTCTGTTTTCTGAAGGGGTCGAGAGCCTATCTCCTTGAAGGCAGAGGACACTTTCTTGGAGAACCGATAGCAATTGTTGAGAGGCCGAGATCGTAAAGGATGGGGTACGAAATCTGTTTATATTTTCCAGAATCGTTTGAGGATAGATTTATCTACTGAAGGGCCGAGTTCACCAAGGATTAGTCATATTTTGAAGAGGCCGATTTAATCTCAAAAGATCCAAATTGTTTAAGAGGTACGAGTTTATCAATTTCTGAAGGTTGTTTGCTTAAGATTCCAAAGTCTCTATTTGGGCCTAAATCAGTCCTCTATTTGGGCTGAGATCAATCCTCTTACAGGCCGAGATTAATCCATTAATTTGCCAGATCCATAAGTTAGGTTCAACAGACTATTGGTGCCTTGAAAATCTTCTCATCAGTCTAATAAAATCTACCATTTTGACTCTTGCACATCTCTGTTGCATGAGTTTGTTATTTCACCTTCAAAAAGTTTGACGAAATATTTGTGCACTAAGTGTTCGAAGAAAGTTGTCATAGAAAATTTTTAATTCTGGTTGCATTGCATTCGTACATTTTTGTTTTGGTATATTACAAAGACGTCTGGTTTTAACAAAAACCTAAGCTAACTTCACTACCATTATTGATGGTTATATATAAAATTTTAAACAATTAATGCTACTGATGTTTTGTGTGAGACTAGATTGGTGCATGTTTTGAACCATAGGTACGACAACTAAATGTCATAATACTAATTATATACACTTGGTGGCTCTATGGGTGTTTTAAACTATAGTTACATTATTTATTAAGAAGTGTGTATTAATAACTCACTATGTAATAAAACTCACGACATTGGCGTTGCTTGACAATGAAATGGTGGAAGAGTCTATTTGGTTTTCCATTATTATTACTTGAATTATTATTATATATGTAAAAAATTATTATTCAATTTATATGACACTTTTTTATATAATATTTTTGTGATAAGAAATGTTTTTGGATTTAGTTTGGTAGAGATGTTATAATGTAATGTTTAACTCTAAAATAAAAATAATTTTATGTAAAAACATTTTTACTTGATAAAAAAATAATGTTAAAATAAAAATAACTTCTTGGTATTCATGCATGGTATTGATCCATGGTATTCATGTGGAATATAGCCTATTTAAAGGATGAAATTAAATTAGAATAGATCCATCTTAACTTTGAATCTACCAATCTCATAGAGGGATCAAATCTCTTGAGATGCAAACTTCTTTTTAAGAAAAAATAATCACATAACTATTTTGGAGATAAATCTCCGCATTTGATATGTTTATACTATCCCTCTGCCGAACTTCCCCTCTCTGCTAGAGATCTCCTCAATCGATTTTCCTCCTGAGAACTTCTCACCTAAAAAAATCAATTTTCTCTCTCTCTCTCTCTCTGTTCTCTAACTAACCCCAAGCCTCCAATTATACTTCTCCTGTTGAGAAATCAACGACTGAGATTAAGTCTCTAATCAATAGCTAAGATTAAATTAGACTTGATCCTCGTCTCCTAGAAACTTCTCACCCATATTTTCATTAATAACCCATTAATATTTTAATTTTTCTAAGTTTAGACTTAGGAACCCCATTAAAAGTATTAACTATTTTAATAAAATACAATCCGGATGGAATTTCACCAAACAATTTCTGGCCCTTGGAGATCTCATGCACTCTAGCCCCTCTACAAAATTTCGAAGCTAGAGCACATCCGATGCTACCCAATAATCAACATGTCTTTCTTGATGATATGGACTTGGACAACAGTGATGAGTTGGCATTGGCCAACTTGGATCTCAATGATCCAGTGCTAGAGCCTATCACATTTGATGATGGTGATAATGTAGAGGGGGATCATCCTCCACACCAGTAGATGCAGAGATGACTTTGGATACAAGGGAGGAGGATGCAGCAAAGGAGAGCAGTGGTGACAATGATGATGAGGACTATGATGCTGATTTTGATGATGACTATGAGGATTGATGAATCATGATTCATGCGCTACCTACTGCCTTGAGGCTTGTATACTTATAGTTGTAGTTGTTTTCTATTTTCTATTTCTATTTGCCATTAGCATTGCATTACCTATGTAAATAGTAACACATTTTGATTTTGATGACTTAATTAGGAAACTACAGTATCCTTATCTTACTATCTTGTCTTTCTCCTATTGGATCATTGATGAATTGAATATGTATTATAATTTATTATTTATAATTTATGTCACAATTGTATTTGTATGCATACTGTTACTTTGTAAAACTTACATCTAGATGAAGATCTATGTTTGAATCAATGAATCTGTATCATGAATGAGAATTTGTGTAAGAAATATCTAATTTTTAATATATATATATGGGTATTTTAATAAAATAACATATAACGTATCTGAACGTTCATGTTTCGGTGGGTCAACGTCTCCGTATCCGACACTCAAATCCCCGTATCCGTCGAATCCCAAATCCCCATGTCAAGTGACTTAAAAGCATGGGTGATCATAAGACACCACAGAAAAACATGTTGCCCCATGTGCTTAATTTGTGATGTGCAGGCAACAGGTCTATGGTCCCAAGAGATTGTTGGTGTTCTCATGACCTCCTTGTTTGAGTACGTTCGTGCACTCTATTGAGAGATCATGTCCTAGTTGGAGTCATATGTTACCCATCACCTGTGTGGATGACACCCATAGGAGAAATTTTTCTCCTAGATGGTCCTCAGTCAACAGCCAGCAACCACCAAATAGCGCGATGTGCCACCATCTCCGCCACCTGAGCTAGCCATTATGCTCCCTCGCCCATTTGTTAAGAGCGTATGATTGAAGGTGGACCCTTGAACCCTGAAGGTATGACATTCATTGTGTAGTTAGGTATTTTTGTTTACTTATCATGGACACTTTTGGGCATGGATTAGTGAGGGAATTCGGCCAAAAGAATGGTCTTGGTTTGTAATGTTGTCTCCTCTATCCAACTTTGTGGTTAACCTTGTATCCTAATCTAGTGGGATCTCCTTTATTGGCTACTAGCTTTAGGAGTGCCACTACATGGGAAATTTTGATTTTGGTTGTGTGGCCCCACTTCTTGACACCATATACATCACTCCCTTTCGCTCATTATAACCCCATTTCATATATTTCCCATCTGGGTCCACAAGGAGTTGGCCTCCCCCTCCCCTTGTCCACACTTTGGGTCAGGCATAGAATGATGCCCTGGAGGTTGATGCAACTAGAAAGAAAATAAAAAGCATAATTTGGCCTCTCAATAGGAAATGTACCATAAAATGCAAAAGATGGTTGGGACATACAAATGTAGCACGTGGGCAAAAGCCAAACATCAGCTCTACCCCCATTATGGCCATCACCCTGATTCCTAGCCCCCCCTATATTGGCTCCCTCCATCATTAAGGAACCATGATTGTCCCAACCCATGGTGAGAGATGAACATCCTAACCTTAAGGGGGTATTCACTGCTATATCATTCACATCATGCTCTCATCCCCTGGAACCCCAAGCAATTATAAAATAAAAATCAATAAAAGGCAAAAGGCATATGAAGAAGGGTGGAAAAACAAAGGTACTCTCAACTAGTAAATGTACCACAAAATGTAAAAGATGGTTGGGACATACAAATTTAGCACGTGGGTAAAAGCCAAACATGAGCTCTACCCCCATTATGGCCATCACCCTGATTCCTAGAGCTCCCCTATATTGGCCCCATGCATCAGTAAGGAGCCATGATTGTCCTAACCCTGGTGGGAGATGAACTTTCCAACCTTAAGGGGGTATTCACTATTATATCATTCACATCATGCTCTAATCCCCTTGAACTCCAAGCAGTTATAAAAGAAAAATCAATAAAAGGTAAAAGGCATACGAAGAAGGGTGGAAAAACAAAGGTCGAGGTAACTCATGTACCAATTGCTCCCTCCTACATTCATACACCCAAGTATGGGCTTCCCTTATCTTAGTTACCCTTGTACTATGGCATGTGGCTTGGAGCCTTCCCCTGATACCCCACTCCGTTCCATTAGCATATCACATGACACTTGCCACTTGATGGATGTACCATGGACCTGTCACTTCGTTAGAGGTTGAAACCACCTAATAGGGTCCTTAGTTAACCTCCTTCTTGAACTTGGAGACACCTATACACTCTAAAGCCCATTATGGAAGGGCATGCTACTATGAAGTGTCCACTTGGTTCCATGGTTTGTAAGCTCATTTACTCAATTACACTGATGATTTTTTGTAATGGAAGGTGAAGAGACACATTGGATCTTATACAGGATTGCAAGTTGGCCTTTAGCTTGGGGTTCGGTCTCCCTATACGGGGTCCAAACCCTCCAGAGGGTCAATTGCGGCATTTGCAGGGTGTGCATTGAGAGCCATGGGTATCCATTATAGCAAAGAACAGATAACCACACCATCAGACTCTCCAGTACCATCCATTGCTCACTCGTTTTCCACCTATTTGATGATGATAATGCATTTGAACCACTTTACCCAACTGGCTACACATTTGGCAGATGATCCAAGGCCCAGATGAGTTGTGTCTCACCATTGGAGACAAAGGGAGGGCTTGCATCATTGTCCTAACCCTTACATACGAGATACATGCTTGATTGATCTATTTGGAGACCCATGAGGATGTTTTTGTGCCCCCACAAACACATGGGAGCACCACTATATGTGGAGCCCTTCCACTCATTTTGGCACACATTGGACCTCCACAAGGCCTTTCAATGGCCCTCCTAACTACTTATCTATCATTTTGGCCCCCTTGAGAGGCTTCTTTTTCATGTTATGGAGCTATCTCGGTGGGTGTCACCAAACAATGTTATTTTGCACATTATTTTATTATTAGGGCCATCATTAGGCCTAATTAGGCAAATCGAACCCTCGAAGGATCATATATATATTGATGAGAAGATCATTCTATTCCTCATTGTCACTTGGATTTGTATCTCTCTCTCTTGAGAATTTTGCTATGCCTATTTGAGGACGAATTGGAGAATCAATGATGCATTTTGATGTTTGGATATCTTTTCTTAGCCTTGAAGCTTCAATTTTGTCTCTATTTGATGGTTGGATATACTCACTATACTTATAAGTGATATTTCATGCTTATTTTCATCTCTTGGATACATGATTAATGTATGGAATTTTTGCTCATGAAATCTGAAATTTTGCCTTAATTTAATGTGAATTTGCCAAAATTGGATCTTGTGAGGATATTGTATATGTTACACGTTTGGGTATAGTGAATGAATGTTCCTAGGGGTACATTATGATTATATTCATAATTACCTTGAGAAGTCATCAAATTGTTGCAATAAGATGTATAAATTCTTGTCATAATAACCTAGTAGTTGCCTCTAGGGACATGTCAAGTTGTCATAAGACTCCTTGATTGGGTAAGCGCACTCCAAAAATTGAAAGCACATTGTCTCCATTCTCTCAATAGGCTAGGCACTCATCTTATCCTTGATGATCACCTTAACGAATCTCTCTTTTGCCTCTTTTTCTCCTCTCTAATCCCTAACCCTAGAGGTCTCCAAGGGCATCAAGGGAAATCCATTGTAGCCATCCATTTCAAGAGCGAGTTGGGAAACAATTATGCTGGGGTGTCCTCTAGTCTCTCAAAAATTTTGAGGGATTTTCCGTGGCTAGATTTTGAAATATCTCAAGCCCTTGTTCCAATTTCATTCTTGTGCCTTGGTTTCCTTGGTTAGTTGCTTCATCAAGGGTCATTGCATCACAAATCAAGCAAAATCCAATTTCATTGATCCTTTTCTCCTCTCTTGCTTGGTTTAGATCTTTTATTTAGAGTTTCATCTGAAACCCTAGACCTTGCTTGGGTCCACTTGGGCTTCTTTGTGGTCCCAAACCTTCACAATTCATTATTTCACAAAGGCCGCTTAGAAACCCTCCTCTTTTAGGAATCTTAGGTCTAGGGCATTTCCTATCAAGCAAAATCTCTAATACCTAGGTCTATGCCTCCTTTGAGCCTTTCTTGGAGAACCCCACACCTTGCTTCTGAAGCAAGCAAACCCATATTTTGAGTCTCTCTTGTTAATGGGTTCTCGAAATCACTATCGATCCCATCATTGACTTACCATTCATAGAGATTTCCCTCATACCGTGACTCCTCCCATCAGTGAAAGTCCGTAAAGTGCAAGGGACATCGACTGAGGTGACAAAAGGTCTTGGATTGGACAAAAGATTAATTATTAATGTGTAGTTAAAATAT
>APFE030790829.1:0-34765 GCA_000404065.3 Pinus taeda
ATCTAAACCCTCTACCCTCACTACTACTACTAAAAATATTGAGTGGATATTCCATAGAAATTTATCAAACTTTTAATAAAATAAAAAGATGAAAATACGTTTATTTATAGATATGTGAAATTTATAGAATACCTACTTAAATCCATCTTAACTTTGGATCTATCAAAATTTGAGAGGGATCAGATCTCTTTTCACTCCAAAAAAGTTCACACCTCAAAATATTTAGTCCCTCTCAATACTTGATAAATCTAAATTAAAAAACTAATAATTTTAAAATAAAATTTAAAAATGTAATATTATATATATATGTTTATAATAAAATTAAAACAATTTATAACTCATTTAGAAATATGCATGCACCAAAAAATTTTAAGTAAGATATTGAATTAAATTAAATTTTTTTTATTTACTTTCTTAAAATTACATTTTCTCAATAGACATTTAAATAATATCAAATTCAATTAATTGTTTTTGTTGAAATAAAATAATACCGAGCACATACATATTATCATTCCCCGGGAGAATTCCCTTCCAACTTTGATGTGAATTCTTAGTCAATAATTTAATTTGTTTTTCCATCAATATATGGGGCACTTCTATCATAAAGTCACCCGAATTAAACCCTTTTTCCATCAAATAATATATAGTACATTTGTTACAAGTAGCTTTAATTGAATGTGGGTCCCGATTTCCTTTGGCAAACTCATCATGTGGGTCCCGATTTCCTTCGGTAGTCTCATCACGTGGTCCCCAAAAATATACTTTAGGCAAGTCTTGAGGGCGGTTGGTTCTAGTCTCATGCTTTATTGGCCCAATTAACAAAAAGTCTATATTAATATCTTCGAGAAGTAATTAGAAAGCTCTTACTTTTGAGCATTAGTTTGTTAGTGAAAAAATGTAAAGAAGAAATCCTCCTCCTATTAAATGAGTATTAATGATATTAAAGGAGTAGTATTTATAATTTGACTAAGTCTTATTTAATTAGATAGAATGAAGATTGGGCACAACTATTTTTGAGGAATTGAGAGATTATATTAAGAAAATATGGCTTGTAAGTATAATATTTGTTTTGAGATAAGTCATTAAAAGAATGCATTTAAAAAAAATAAACTTTACTTCGTAAAAAAGTTAAGAATAAAAATATATAGATTAAAATTACTAAATAAATTTATAAGGATAAAGTCCAAAAGAATATGATATATGATTATCACTAAGAATTTCAATAAAAAAATCTAATTTATCTATATGAGATACGTGTTGTAGACAGGGATTTATTTCTATGAAATGATTCTACTCATTATTTGTAAGTTAGTTTAACTAAAAATTTCGAAGAAAGTTGAAGAAGTAACTGGATCAAATAAATTAGACTCAAAATAAGAACTAAACATTTTGGATACATTGTAGGAAGAAAGATGGGCCTACAAGAGACTCTATTAGGATTTTATTATTCATTTCAAATAATGATAATAATGATATTAAGAAGTACTGGATATACAAATTAGACTCAAAATAAGAACTAATCATTTTGGATATATTATAGGAAGATAGATAGGCCTACAAGAGACTATTAGGCTCTCACTATTCATTTCAAATAATGATATTAGAATTAAAGAGAGATAAAAAATGCAATCTTAAGAATGTTTAAGACCCTTTTTAAAAGACATAACACCAATGAACATTCCTTTTCAAAATGTATACAAGTAGAATCAAAGCATTAGATGAGTGACATAATTACATAAATAGTGTTTAAACTTGTAAAAATCATTAAAAGTTGGATATGGGCTAAAGCATGGAGTTGGTTACACTTTTTGGTGAAAGAGGGCACGTTTGGGTGGAAAAACGAATGGCTCAATCAAGCCTTTTTTGATCACTCAATCGAACTCCTTGGTCGCTAAAACAAAATCTCGACCAAGGGTTAAAAACTAATCCTTGATCAAGTTAGAATGCTCGATTGAGCCATAGCACTTGATTGAGCTTTAGGGGTCGATCGAGCTTTAGGGATTGATTGAGCTTTAAGGCTCGATCAAGTGTTAAGGCTCAATTGATCATTAAGGCTCGATCAAGCCCTTTATATATATACATATATCACTCTCGCGATCTGCGCGCGACATTTGCACAAACCGTAGGAGCTCAATCCGAGAGTTTGACAGTAGCTCGATTGAGATTATTGGAGATCAATCGAGCAATGAAGCCTTCAAACCAATCTCGCCAGCCACCCCACCAACATCGTAGAGGCTCAAATGAAGATGGTACTCTATTCTTTGTATTTGTTTTTTTGAAAAATGTAACAGATTAATTAAAAGGAAAAACAAACATGTACAAAAACCATGAAACCATACAAAAACTACAAAACCACAAAATAAACCCTTAAAAAAGCTTAAAAAATCACAAAACCAACCAACAAAACCAGATAAAAAAAAAAACTTCAAAACATGGAACAAAACCAACCTAGAAAACCATAAAAAAACCCTTCAAAACAACCTAGAAAATACTTCGAAACCTAAAAAAAAAAAACAACAACAACAACAACTTTAATTTAGGTTTTAAATTTGCTTTCTAGTTGCAATATTTTTTGTATTAAATGCATATTTTTTTATTTTGAATGGTAAAAATTTTCTTTTTCTAATTATTTTAGGTTTTAATTTTTTTTTCTTTAGGATTTTGTGAAAAAAATATCCATTTTTTTTTTTAATGCTTTTTAAATTTCTAGCATATTTCACTGAAAATATATCCCAAAAAACTCCAAATAGAAAACAACAAAATCATAACGAATAAATAAGTAAATTTGAAACTTGACATTGATATCTGAATATAGATTGACTCAGTAAACCTCATTTAATAAAAATAAGAAATTTATTTTATTTTATTATTTTTAAAAATTTAAATTAATCTATATTTTTAAATATTTTTATAATAAATATAGTACAATTCTAAATTAAATAAAATAAATATTTTAAAGTTAAAATCTAAAAAGATTATATATATATAAATGTTACAACATAACATAACTATAGTTCAATAACCATAAAACTATAATAATTATATAATATGAACTATTATAAAGCCTATATTTATATATATATTATAATTTAACACACACACATATATATATGTTTCAATAATTTCATTATTGATATATAAATTAAATCGATTATAAAAAGTGAATTCTGTCTAGTAAATAAAAACATCTAGACTCTTTTCTAATTTGTACTATATTAATTCAAGAAGTTGGAAGATGTTCCACAATATTCATTTTAGATTGTCGATGTTTTAAGTCTACACCAAAACACACCATGATGACAAATGTCGACGAAAATAAGAAAAAAAGATGAAGTTATAAATAGTGAGAATGCTCATTGGAACAAACCAACAATGTGAAGATGATACACTTAATTTTTTATTAATAATAAATAAATAAATTATATAATATATATATTATATATATATATAAAATTATGTATTAATTATGTTTTTCCTATAATGTAAAAATGCTTAAAATCTCTTCGTGAATATATAATTTAAATATAAATTATTATTTAAAACATTAAAATAATTAAAAAAATTAAACCATTAAATAAATTGAATATATCATATAATTTAAGTAAATTTAAATATGTAATATAAATAGGTTATTAAACTTTCAATTTTAAAATACAATATATTAATTAAAATTAATAATTATATTTATATATATATATTAGATATCCAGGGTGGTATAAAGACACAAGGGCCTGGTTAAACTATTGGGAGATCAACCAGGAATGATGCATTGCAAAACATAAATAACATTAAAGATATTGTTACTTCTAAGTTCAAAGAAAAAATGTGGTGTGAGAAAGATTTAGCGGCTAAAAGAAAATTAAGTTATTATAAGAAGGTCATCAACCACACCCTAGAAGATCAAAAGTATCTCTCTATTTTAACTAGCTCAAAGAAGAAAATTAATATAGCAAAGATTAGAACGAATTCTCATGAGCGCCATAGTGAAACAGGTCGTTGGGCAGTTCCTAAAACGCCATGGATGGAAAGGATCTGCCATATATGTGAGAATAGGAACATCGATGATGAAAACTACTTCCTCTTAGAGTGCCCCGTGTACAACCACATCATATCTCAGTTTCACAATCTTTGTTACAATACTGACCTTCCTAGCCTTTTACAATGTCAAAATTATAGTGAGCTTGGGAGGCTTCTCTCCAAGCTTTTTGAGCATATGAATAAAATCTTAAATCAAAATAAATAATTTGTTTATTTAGGTACGATAGACCAATGTTTGGTCTCAGTGGACGTTAACCATCATCATCATCATCATCATCATCATCATCATCATCATCATATATATATCTTTATCACTAGACACCTCAGGCGAGGGCGGATTACAACCTCAGCTATGGAGGATGCTGCAATGTTCATGTCCATTGCAGATGAAGCTAGGGCAAGTCACCTCTAGCAATGCACAGCTAAGTCAGATTCTTTGAGCAATAAAAGATGTGAGAGGAGGAAAGGAGTTATCAACAATGACAGGGTTAGATTTGCTGGTTAGTTTACCAAATCTGCTACTGCGACCCATGGAAGGCTGGTGCAGGGAGCCGGGTTGATCACTCTCACTGTAGAAGGGCGCAAAAACTCCAGAGCTGCCATTGAACTAATAGATCTGGCACACAATAGACAGATACGTAAAGAACCATCAGATCTGGAACCTTGGTCTGAGAAATGTTGTTGGAACGACGATGTATTAGGGTTTGTCCTTCAGACCATCCTGACCTACTATGTATGCATCATCAAGCACCAGACGACAACGACAAATGAGCATGCCCAAGAATACAACTTCGACCCGAATCCTCAGATCTCTGAAAAGGCCGTATGGCACGAGGGCAAACTGAGGACTGAAGTTGGATCTATACAAGGAATTATATATGTGGTAAGGGTCAAATCGTATGTTATATACCCTCCATATTTTCTTGAACTTGTTCAAGATGTTTTTGCAGGGTCAATGCATAGATCTGGATCGAGAATCCTGGCCATGGAAGGCAGACAATGGCTCAGATCTACTATTGAATCAACAGATTTGGAACTCGTAAGAATCAATAGACTACACAAAAACCAGATCTGTGGACACACAACCATTCGGAGTCCCCTATGCCTTGACTCCCGGGCCACATTTGCAAAATAGTGCCGACTGTATGGTGACGATCTAGGGATGGGGAACGAGATGACCTGGGCAACAGATCGGGGGCAATTTCAATCAGACTTAAACCCTAGAAAGGAAGAATACATACAGTTCTTCATTAAAGCACCATAAGGAAAACATTACTACCTAAGGTCATGGAAGGCAGCAACATCCAAGAGTTAAGGAATAAAATACAGAATTTACTTGGCATACCAGAAATGGGGCAAAATTCGTTCTACACGGGACGTAGCCTACATGATAACTATACCCTCTAGGATTACAACATAACCACAGATTCGACCATCATCATCAACCTCCATCTGCGAGGTGGATGTTCTAGAACCAGCTCAAAGAACATCAACTACAAGAACACGGGCTCCTTTAAGGATGCTATCAAGGGTAAAGAGAAAGCGCAAGCCAATCCTGCAATAGCCCCTGTTCTTCCTGGGCCCTACATTGTAGAACAAAAAACTGAGAATCCTGCGCTCACCATTGCAATGCCTGAGGTAAATTCCATGTACTAAGATCTATATTCCCACTCAATTGTTTGTAGATTCAATGGGTTTTGGCCCAGGTCTAGTGATTTGCACCACTGGATCCACACTACCTAGACACTAGACTGTGATATTTACTTATACCCAAAAGATTTCTTTATAGTAAGATTCTGCACAGAATAGGTCAAGGAATACATCATTAATCAGGGGCCATGGTTTTGGGGCAGCGCAAGGCTCTTCATCACCCCATGGTTTCCAGATTTCGACGCTAATACAATGGTAGTATAAAAAATTCTAGTCTGGATTAGACTGCACAACCTTCCACTACACTTCTAGCACGACAAGGTTAATTGCTATAGGCAATACCCTAGGGAAATTTCTAAAGACTGATGAAGACAGAATTACAAGAGGAATATTTACATTCGCCAGAATATGTGTTGAAGTAGATCTCAGCCAAGGGCTACCATATAGTATAACACTGAACTTTAACAACACTCAGTGGATACGATCCTTCGATTATGAAAACACAACATTCTGATGCCGAGGATGCCTACAAACAAACCACCTTCATAGTGCTTGTCCACAGGAAAGAAACATCCCCAATTAGAACAAGAACAACAAAGGAAGACTAAAGGATGGCAAAATCAAGAGCCACCAGAAGAAGAAGAAGACACAACAAACATTACAGAAGACCAAGCAGAAAAGGAAGAACAAAAAATCCACCACCACATGCAAATGCAAGTGGAAGCCCCCAGTAACCCATTGCAGTAACAAGATTTCTAGACAACAGAAAAGGAAATAATTGGAAACAAGGGAACTGATGGATCAAAAGGGTCTGAGTCGAACAAAGACTCTCCCAGAACTACAACAGAAACTCAGCTCTCCCTTGTAACTACTACCCGCAACGCTGGGGGATGGCGTAAGGTGGAGAAAAATAAAGGGAGAAAAGAATAGTTTTTTAAGTTTTAATTTTTGTTGTTCTCTGTGAAAAATAGGAACTGTATTTTCTGCATATGCTCTATTAGCATCTACAAAATGTAATTTTATCTTATGAATAAAATTACTATTTTTTCTTACGAGAAAAATATATATATTTATGTTTATTTATTTATTAATATTATTAATGGTATTAATGGATATTGTTTGTAAAATTAAGGAATTGAAGGGTTAGAGGTGGTTGGTGAGAGAGGAATGGTAAATGGTTGGAGAAAGCAGTTTTGTGCGAGCAAGGGATCCAATTCCTACTAACTTCAATCCCACTCTCTCTATTGAGATTATAGGGATGTTTGATGATTTCGAGGGCATCCCACATTTTTCTTTTGAAATATTGTTTTTCCTTGGATATTATTTCTATATCTTTAAGGAAAATTTGGTGGTTGGTCTTGGAAGAATGTTCGACAAGAGTTGAGGATCTAACTCCTCCTTTCTTAATATTTTCTCCATGCTCTTTAAGATGAATTTTGAAGGATATTCCTGTCTCACTAATGTAACATTTACCTCAAGAGAAATTGATTTTGTAAACACATTTTTGGTTGGGGTGATGTAGGTCATCTTTTACAGATTTCATCTTATGTTGGATTGTGTTTAATGGTTTAAAATAGGTAGTTATTCCTTTCTTTTTTAGAACATTGGCAAGCTTATCAGAGACGCCCTATATTTAAGCGAGATATTCTTTTCCAATAAGGGTTTGAGTGCTAGGAGAGGGAGGATTAGAAGTGGCTCTAGACTTAGCTTTTATGTTTCTTTGTTGATAACTTTGAGATTGTAGCCACTTCTTAAGAAAAAAACATTTAGATATTTTATTTCCTCATCCACATGTTCTTTGTCTGATATCCTTAAGGATATGGTGAAGAGAGTGTTGAGAAGCCCCATCTTCTAGGATGGATGGGAATGAGAATCGACATGGAGGTAGCTATCTGTGTGAGCCTTTTTCAGAAAACCTTATGATCTAAAGATCCATCTCTTTTTATAAGAATAAGAGTTTCAAGGAATGGAATGCAATTGTTCTGTTGAGTTTCAATTGTGAATTTGATGTCGTTGAAAATGCTATTAAGGTGGTTAAGGAAGTTGCTTAGATTTGAATCTCCATGAGGCCAATTTACATTGGTATCATCAATGAATTTGGTCTAAACTTTGGGCTTCAAAGGGTAGGTTTCCAGGACCATATTTTCAAATTTCTCCATGAAGAGGTTGGTTACTATGGGTGATAATGGAGACCCCATAGCCACCCCCATGGTTTTCTCAAAGTATTCACCTTAGAAGGTGAAGAATGTGGAACGAAGACAAACTTTTGCTAGTTTGGCAATCTCTGGGTCTGTTGTTGAAATTTGGTACCGGAGGACAGGTGGTTCCCTTAGGCTTTGATCTTTGGCCTAGGGAAAAGTGTCCAAAGATTTTAATTTTTCTCCTAAAGCGACTTTATAATTTTTATAAAGTTAAAATCTAATTTAAAAGTGACTTTAAGTGATAAAGTTACTAAGTCTAATTTTAAAGTGACTTTTATAAAGTCAATGAAAATTAGAAAGGAAAAGTGACTTTGGAAATAAATGACTAAGTGGGTTTTTATTAAAGTGGGGTGAATTAAAAAATAGAAAGTGAGATTTAATGTGCATTTAATCTCAGCCATTGATCTAAATCTATCTCAGCCATTAGATTTAGGGATCACCCAAAAGTCATTTAGGGTTGGGTTAAAGGAGGAAAAGGAGGAAAATATTATTCATTCTTTCATGAGCAGATTGGGAGAAGGAGAGCAAGAGAGCAAGGAAGATTTCTGGACAAGAAGGAGAAAGAGGCAGCAGTTTGGCACACATACCAGGCAGCTCTTTAGCAAAATCAGAACAGCAGAAAGACAAGCAGAACAGCGACAAGAACAAGCAGAAAAAGCTAAATTTTTTTGCTGAAAACTGAGAAGTTTCCAAGTGGTCCGTTGGGCTGAAAACGGATAAGTTTGCTTGCTGAAAAAATTATTTTGCTGTAATTTTTTGCTGAAATTTTCTTGCTGTAAAAAGACATTTTTTCAGAAATAAAGAAGAGCTCTCAAACTGGTTTTCCCCAAGAGTTGTAGGGGGTTTTTCCAGGGTCACGTTGACCAAAAATATCAGTGTTTTAATGTGTTTTAATGACTGTTTATTACTGCTGATTTTTATTTCTGCAATTTCCAGCATTCTGTAAATTTTCTAGAATTTGTGTTTTCAGCAAATTTATTTTTTACAGCCTGTTGAATGTATGTTTATGGGAAAGGGCATTTAACTACATGGGAGAAATAAGGAGAAACTGAAAACCGGGGTGGGAAAACAGAAATTTTAACATGGTATCAGAGCTTGAGTGCTGAAGGACAGTTTGGGACAGCAAAAGGAAAAATTACAGCTCCTGATTTTTCACTCAGAAAATTCCAGCAAGCTGATTTTTCATAAACAGCAGGTTTTATCTTTACTACAACAGTGCTATTTTTCAGTTTTAGGACAGCAGGATGTCATTGGGATTGAGGGTGGAGGATAGGTTGGATGGGCATACAAATTACAGCGTTTGGAAGGAGAGAATGCAGAGTATCTTTGAGGAGGCAGAAGTCTGGGATCATGGTGCATACCACACAGACCCCTGTTATTGTGCCTACTGATGCTACTCAGTTGACTGCTTATAATAGAAAGAACAACAAGGGTAAGAGGCTGATTCTAGACGGAATCAAAGACCATTGCATTCCTCATGTGAGAGGAAAGAGCAATGCCCATGAGATGTGGACAGCATTGTCCAATCTCTAACAGAGTACAAATGAGAACCGAAAAATGGTCCGAAGGAGAAAATGAAAAACATTAAGATGGACAATGATAGTGCAGTTGAATATCTCACTAAGATTACTAATGTGAGAGATGAGTTGGCAGCGATTGGAGAGGCCATTCCACCCACTGAGTTGGTGCGGATTGCGGTAAATGGCCTCCCCCGTTCATGGATGAACTTTGCTGATGGGGTTTGTGCTCGTGAGACCCTTCCCACATGGGAGAGGTTTTGGGATGATTGCATTCAGACAGAGATCAGGAAAGGTCAGCTTGGGGCAGCCAAGCCAGTTGAGCAGGATGAGGATGTAGCACTGATGGCAGGAGGCAAGAAAGGCAAAGGGAAGAAGCAGGCTTCCACAAGCAGTGGTGGGGGCAAAGGCAAAGGTAAAGGTAAACAGGTAAACACACATAAGGACTATTCCAAGGTGAAGTATTGGAATTGTCAAAAGATGGGACACTATGAAGTTGTGTGTCCAGAGAAGAAGAAGAAGAAGGGGAAGGACCAGAGTTTGGCAGCATCAGCAGAGATTGAGGACTTTGCAGGTCGTTTTGACCGGGAGTTTGCATTCACTATGTGTGAGTCCTCTAGTGCAGAATCACCTGCCATACAGGTTCAGAGGGAGCAGGCTTTTCCCTCGATTAGCGGAGCATCTACAGGTATCTGGTATGTAGACAGTGGGGCTTCACGTCATATGACAGGAGTCCGTGAGTACTTCTCGGAGCTTTCAGAGAGTGGCACTGATATTGAGGTAGTACTCGGTGATGACAGAGTTGTTAGAGCAGTCGGGGTGGGGACACTGACATTTCAGAGGGAGTCCAAACCTCCCTTGAAAGTGACAGAGGTTCTTTATGTGCCAGGGATGAGGAAGAACCTCATATCTGTCTCAGCTTTGGAGGACAGAGGATATGAGGTACTGTTCAGGGGAGGACAGGTGTTGATGTATCCCAGGGGCGCTCCAGCTGAGTCAGCTAGAGTGATAGGTGTACGCCATGCAAAGGTGTACAGGTTTGCATTCCAGCCCCTTTTGGCATTGAGTAGTAGTACCGACAGCAGAGCTAGCAGTTTTGAGCAGTGTGAGATTTGGCACCGTAGGATGGGACATATGTATCATGGAGCCTTGAGGACCTTGCGGGAGATCACTACAGGTATGCCAAATTTCAGTATTGATCATTTTAATACTTGTAGAGGATGTGCTATGGGCAAGTTTGCCAAATCCCCTTTTCCCTGCAGTGACAGTAGAGCGACTGGGATACTTGATTTGATACATTCTGATGTGAGCGGTCGGATGTCTCATGTTTCTTTGAGTGGATATGAGTATTATGTTTTATTCATTGATGATCACTCCAGGAGGACCTGGATTTATTTCTTGAAGACCAAGAGTGAGGTCTTTAAGTGGTTTCAGGAGTTCAGAGCTATTGTGGAGACACAGACAGGTCGGAAGATCAAGTCCCTGAGGTCGGACAATGGAGGAGAGTACACCCTTGGAGAGTTTGTTGACTATTGTGCGGAGGCAGGCATCAGGAGGGAGTTCACTGTTCCTTACAACCCCCAGTTGAACGGGGTTGCGGAGAGGAAGAACAGATCCATCATAGGGGCTGCCAAAGCCATGTTACATGATCAGGGGTTGCCATTGTTTTTGTGGGCAGAGGCCTGCAACACAACTGTTTACTTGCAGAACAGGAGTCCGCATCGTGCCTTGGGGCACATGACTCCGGAAGAGGCTTTCTCTGGGAAGAAGCCTGATATTGGTCATCTTCATATCTTTGGATGCATTACATACTCCTATATACCCAAGGAGAAGAGGACCAAACTAGACCCCACCGCAGAGAAGGGTATCTTTGTGGGCTACAGTGAGACCTCAAAGGCCTTTCGGATTTACATTCCTGCACAGAGGAGAGTTGTTGTCAGATGGGATGTGAAGTTCGAGGAGGACAAGGCCTTTAGGAGATCACGGGAGTTGGAGTATCTGGATCAGTCGAACCCTCAGCAGCAGTTGAGTCAGTCACAGGGATCCAGTGGGCAGGGATCAGGAGGATCTGGATTCAATTATGTTTATTGTACTTTTGATTGTACTTAAGAAAAAGTTGAAAGATAAACTGCATGCATGAGAATGATATTCATGAGCATAGGGATCATGATGATTTCCTTGTATTTTAAACATCTATGTGTGATTAAATTGAAGGGTTGATTACTTTGTTTTTAACCATGCATGTAATGTAATATTGACTTCGAAAAAGTTAATTTGATCTCAAAGATTGTAAAGAGGAGAAATGATGAAGTGTTTCATCTTTGTAAAAACCTTCTCATTTGGGAGGCATCTATTCTTCTGGAGTGGAGGTGCCATGGATGGGCATCGTGACAGTTGGCAAGCCCACATGTTCAGAGGAATATTTTAGCTCATATATCAGCAAGTTTCATTGCTGATTCCTGCAATTTTAGATTTGTCTGGCGAAAGAACTTGGTCGGGATTCAACGAGTACTTGGTTTATGCAGCAACATTTGCCATGACGACAGTTGATAAGGCAGGGCATTTTGGCATCAGTGTGCTCTTTTGGCTGAATGGAAGAGGATATTTATGTTCCTCAAGTGCTGTAGAGCTCAGTTGAGAGATTCAGTAAGCTTTTGGGGACCAAAAGCCTTCTCATTTGGGAGGTGTGATCAGGAGCTCAGGACCAAGTGTCGTAAAATGGTCAAAAATGAAAGTGTTCAGAACTGGTTCGAACCTAAACGACTAGATAGAGCTCGTCCTCTTGATTCTGGTGCCATGAACAGTTCAAAAAACGGTCGTCGTATGAGAAAGTTATGCTGAAAACAAAATCGCCCAGTAACCCTTAATTTTTGAATATTTTTCAAAAAATATATATATATTAAAAAAGAATATTCCACAGAATATTCCTTGGAATATCTCAGGGAATATTCTTTTTAGGAAGGCCAATCAGAAGCCACCACGTGACAGGCTCAGAGGTCGCCACGTGGCAAGGTGATGTAAGCATATATGGGCGCATATATTCAAAATGTTGGTCGGGTTGAGGTTTGAACATGAGACCTATCTTGTAACACTCCCACGGCTTATCGTTAGACCATACAGTTGGCGCTTGAAATATGGGGGGAACAAAATTGTCTTAAAGTTTGAATTTGGTTTGGGCGGAAACCAAAGCGGGCCAGCCCCCATGTAAGACGACCACCACTCAGATCCAAGGGCCTAACCCTTAACCGTCGACACAAAATTCGAGATAAACTACTGTTCAATTAAATCCCGTTCACATGCACAGTTATGACAAATCGATAACCGGCGGTCAGTTAGCGGCGGAATTGGTGGAGCGCCAAAATTGGCGGGCCCGCCATATTTGGCGGGCCTATCTGGACTCTAACTAAAGTTATTTGGAGTTTTTTTAGGACCAGCTGGCAGTTGGGAGTAAATAGCCATAACTTTAGCTAGGAAAGTCCTTTTTGGACGAATTGTTTTTTGATTTTGGGTCTCTTTGAGCTTTTGAAGCCATTGGCATAGGTTTCACAGCCATCTAAGGTCATTTGCAGGTATTTTTGCTTCGTGGAAGTTCTAGGAGCCACAAGGGCCAAATCAGTTTGGGAGCTGCATTGGGAATTGTGTAGCCAGTGAATGTGGAACGAAGGTCATTCCTGAAGGTTTTGAGCATTCTGAATCCATTTCTACAACTCATTTTTCTTGTTGAGGCATTCTTCTCACTGTTTAGCTTTAGGGAACCTTTGAGGGCCACTAGGGCCATTTTAGTGCTTGAGCTGTTTGGGGGCTATGTTCATCCATTTTTGGTGATTCAAAAGCCTATGTCTACTATTTTCAACCTTCTAAGTCTAATGGAAAAGGTTTTAGAACCAATTTAGGTCATCTTCACCTTGAAATTCTCCATGCAAGTTTAAAGGGCCATTAGGGCCAATTGGGGAAAGTACTGTATCAGTTACAATTTCACTTTTTAGTGCTTGGGAAAGAGCATGTTTAGCTAATTCCTATCTTCTAATTCTATATTTACAGTGAGATATGTCTTTTGAGACACTCATATTCTTATATTAGCCTTTGTAGCATTTTTAATACAAGAGGACAAGCCTAGTTGGAGAGGCTTGGTCCAGCAGATGTAGCACAGAAGGGGTGAACTGCTTTATCATTTTGATGTCTTTATTTGCTAAAGATTATATGCTAAACAAAACTGATATAAAGTGTTAAACAACAAATATACATAACTTGCATACACACATAATCACCTATTTAGCTGCAGAAAGTTATTTGTCTTATTCCGCAAGACATCAAACTTCAAGTATGTATATGTCAAAGACCTCTAAGTGTTTACTTTGTTATTTCTTTAAGCAGGGCCTGTAGAGAGCCAAGTAGCCTCTGGAACTCATCCTCTCTTTAGAGGTGACATGTCCAGTGAATGCCCCTACAGTCTATCTCTGTATAAGAAATAAGAAGTTTTCACCTTTTTAGAGGTCACTTGGAGTGTATATCTCACATTTGAAATTATGGAAAATGGATACCTTGCACCGTTAAACAAGTACATTCCATTTTCAGATCAATGGTAGAGTGCATTTGGGGAATAATCATTTTTGCAATATTGTTGGAGTGGGAGATGTCCAGATCAAGATGAAAGATGGACAAGATATATTGTTGAAACAGGTCAGGCATGTACCAGAAATGCGCATCAGTTTAATCTCTCTGGGATGACTCGATGATGAAGGCTATTCCACAAGCTTTGGAAAAGGAGGCTGGAAAATTAGCAAAGGAGAATTGGTCATGGCCAAAGGGCCCAAGATAGGAACATTATACACATTGAAGACATTGATAGGAAAATTAGATTTGGCTACTGTCACAGAAGAAGGAAATTCAATAGATCTATGGCATAAGCGTTTGGGTCACATGAGCGATAAGGGCCTGAAAATCCTTGTTGGTAAAAATTTATTGCCAGGTTTGAAATCCTACAATCTTGATCTTTATGAGCATTATATATATGGTAAACAAAGAAGGGTTTCATTCCTTAGAGGTGGCCATGACAGAAAGAAAAATGTGTTAGAATTGGTACACTCAGATGTGTTTGGGCCTGTTAACATCAAATCATTAGGAGGAGCATCATATTGTGTAACATTTATAGATGATGCATCTAGGAAGGTTTGGGCATATGATATGAAAACTAAAAGTGAAGTGTTTGGAATATTTCAAAAATTCCATGTTGCTGTTGAAAGAGAGACTAACAAATTGCTCAAGTGTTTAAGAACAGATAATGGTGGAGAATATTGCTCAAATGCATTTAAGGAATATTGTAACATGTTTGGCATAAAGCATGAGAAGACTGTGCTCGGTACTCCTCAACAGAACGGTGTCGCAGAAAGGATGAATCACACCATTATGGAAAAGGTGTGAAGTGTGTTGTCCAATTCTGGTTTGGAGAAGAATTTTTGGGCTGAAGCAGTGAGGACCGCTTGCTACCTCATAAATAGATCTCCAACTACAGCCTTGGATGGCGATATCCCTAAAGAAGTTTGGACTGGTAAGAATTTGAATTATTCTCACTTGAAAATCTTTGGATGTGAAGCATTCGTACATATTCCCAAAGAAAATAGAACTAAGCTAGATGATAAATCTATGAAATGCATTTTTTTGGGATATGTGGATGAAGATTTTGGGTATCGTCTATGGGATCTAGTCAAACATAAAATTATTAGAAGCAGGGATGTTATATTTAATGAGTCAGAAATGTTCAAGAGGATTGTAGGTGAGTTGAAGGTCAAGAAGGTTATTGACAGGTTTGAAGAGCAGCAGGAAAACATACCACCAATACAAAAAAATGAACAGCAAATTCAGGAGCATAAATAACAACAAGTGGAAAATGATGAACAACAAGAAGAAGGAATCTTGTAGGAACCTTTACAGGAGATTCAACCTGATAATGCACCACCACAGTTGGTTTGCAGATCTTCTAGGCCTCATAAGCCTTCACAAAGGTATCATCCTTCAAACTATATTTTGTTGACTGATGAAGGTGAGCCTAATTGTTTTCAAGAAGCCTATAAAGTTGAGCATAGTGAAGAGTAGAAGAAAGCAATGGAAGAAGAAATGAACTCTTTGCTGGAAAATAAAACTTGGGAGTTGGTAAACCTCCCAAAAGGTAGAAAGGCTCTACAAAACAAATGGGTTTACAGGATTAACCATGAAGGTGACGAAAAGAAGGAGAGGTATAAAGCAAGGCTGGTGGTGAAAGGTTTTGCCCAAAAAGAAGGTATTGACTTCACTGAAATTTTCTCACATGTTGTTAAAATGTCATCCATTAGAGTCATTCTTGGTCTAGTTGCTTCTTTAGACTTAGAATATGAACAGTTAGATGTAAAAATTGCTTTCCTTCATGGTGAATTAGAGGAAGAAATTTATATGGAGCAGCCAAAAGGCTTCATAGAAAAAGGAAAAGAAGACCTTGTTTGCATGTTGAAGAAGAGTCTTTATGGGTTGAAACAGACACCTCGACAATGGTACAAGAAATTTGATTCATTCATGTTGGAACATGGTTTTCAGAGATTAGAAGTTGACTATTGTGTCTATATCAATAGGTATGATCAAAGAAAGTATATCATATTATTGTTATATGTGGATGACATGTTAATTGTTGGGCATGATAAGAATAAGATCAATAGGTTGAAGAAAGATTTGGGTAGCAAATTTGCAATGAAGGATTTGGGACCAACACAACAGACAGTGGGCATGTGGATTATGCGTGACAGGAAAAACAAAAGGTTGTGGTTGTCACAAGAAAAATATATCAAGAAGGTACTTGACAAGTTTAATATGAAGGATGCCAAGCCAGTTGGTACACCCCTTGCAGCCCACTTCAACCTGAGTACTGAATTATGTCCTAGTGATGACAAGGAGAAAGAAGAGATGAGCAAGATTTCTTATGCTTTAGTAGTTGGCAGTTTGATGTATGCCATGGTATGCACATGACCAGACATTGCATATTTAGTGGGAGTAGTGAGTAGATTCCTTGTCAATCCAGGAAAACAACATTGGCAAGCAGTAAAATGGATTTTGAGGTATCTCAAGGGTACTGTTCATTATTGTTTATGTTTTGGTCATGATGATATTTTGCTTGAAGGATTTACAGATGCAGATATGGCTGGAGATATGGATACCAAAAAGTCCACTACAGGTTATTTGTATACATTTGCAAGTGAGTAATATCTTGGGTGTCAAGGCTACAAAGAATAGTGGCCCTCTCTACAACAAAAACAGAGTACATAGCTGCAACAAAAGATTGTAAAGAGATATTGTGGATGCAACGATTCCTAGGAGATATAGGAATAAAGCAGGACAATTATGTGTTATATTGTGATAGTCAGAGTGTCATTCACTTGGCGAAAAACCCAGCATTTCATTCAAAAACCAAGCACATTGACTTAAGGTACCATTGGATCCGGCATGTGTTGGAGAAAGAACAGTTATCCTTGGAAAAGATCCATATGGATAGGAACCCTACTGATATGCTCACTAAGATTCTACCATGAAATAAACATGAGTTATGTAGAGGCATGGTAGGACCCGGTGTGACTTGATGACTCTTATTTGGCTTCAAGTGGGAGAATGTTAAGTGTGAAGCCAAATTCATGAATCACATGCAAGATTCTAGATTCTTCTACACCGCCATCAGTTTCTAGATCTCTAGGATTCTAGATCTTTCTACACCGCCATTAGTTTCTAAATCATTCTAGATCTCCATCTGAGTCACCTACAAGATTCTAGATCCTTCTTCCGTCTCTATAAATTTGTAATTTCTTTGGCCAAGGAATGCAAGCCAAGGTCCAGGCCTATTACGTAATGCAAAGTGATTTTTGTTCTCCTGTGATTGTTTTATCTATTCTGTTGTTTCTAATTGAGTAATCGCGTTGTTTCTCCATTTGTATGTCTCTGAAATTATTCTTTGCTATTTCCATCTAAGTCTCTGAGTATAAATCTATTGTGTGTGATGTATGCTCTGAACTAACACGGATGAGAATGAAAACTATTTTTGGGAATTGAACTTTTCAAGAGTTTTTAGGTTCAACCTAACCTCTTACAATTCTACTGATAAACATTTCACTACTTCTTCATCCAATAAAAATTGGTCCAAGCCTAGGCTGAGCTTAGACACTATATATATATATTCTAATGGAAACTTAGAGTCCAATGATCCTCGAACATAAAACTGCTTACCCCACCCATGTTATGATAACAATCTTCTTCTTGTCCTACCAACAATGCATTATGGCCATAATTTTCTTCGATGCATACCTGGGGTGGAATATTATCCTCTGTGTTGTGAGCACTATAGCATTTCACTTTTTTTTCTTGAATGATGTTAACATCAATTTGTCCATCTCCCATGGTTTGCCTGTTATGTCTGCTCTGGTCATTCTTAGGTATACTGCCTGATTTCTGGATCTAATTAATTAGGGTGCTAATGGAGAAAAATGGGTCATGTAAATAATATATTGAAATTTCTGACAAAAAATTATATTTCATGTTGATGAGTATTTCTTTTGATGTTTATGTATATATATCACAGAAGATTGTGTGTGCATATTGTGTGTGGGTGTCAGTGTTTAAACATTAGAGTTGCTTTAAATTTTCTCTTAAGAATAATTAAAGAAACATACGTAAAAATGTTACTTTGTATTTTTAAGATAGATTGTTTTAAACATTGGTCATGTTTCAAAAAGCTTATAATGAACTTGACATTTTATATATATAAAAGGGCCTTGAAATACCCAGAAAATATAATTATAGATAACACGAATTATATATTTAAATTGATTTTAATATTTAAATATTTTGATTCAATATTAATTTTGATTATTATATAAATTATATAATTAAAAACCATATATTTTTTTTTTTATATTTTTTTATTATATAATATTACCTATCTCTAGATTAACCTTTTCCTATAAATTTTGGTGAAACCTATGATCATGCTTGGACACACATACCCAAATTCCCAAAATCCCCGCATTCTAAAAACTCATAGAACATAATATATTAATAACCTAGAAATGATCATAGCAACACACCTTGTACTTGATTTCAAATTCTAACCGCAAAGCTGTAAAATCTGTTTACATATCAAGGCTTGAAGGGCAGCACTATGATAATTCGGAAAATCTCTCTCGAAAGATCAGACAACCATCGACAAACAAGAAGTTTCTTCGGGTTTAGTTTTACTAGTTTACCCGTTTAAATATCATGGAGAAAAGCTTACAATGAAAGTCATTTTTAGGAATTAAACTTCTCATGAGCTTTTAGGCTCAACCTACCCTGCATAATTCTAACGATAAACATCTCACTTTAGTTACTGATTCGTAATTCTTCCATCCAATACGAACTAGAAACTGGCCCTAGCCTAGGTGGAAACCTGGAGTCCAGTGATCCTCGAACATAAAACTGCTTACGCCACCCATGTTACGATAACAATCTTCTTCTTCTATTGCCATCAACGCATTGTGGCCGCAATTTTCTTCGATTGTGGCCTGGTGTCGAATATTATCCTCTGTGTTGTGAATCAGTCTGTCCATCTCCTATGACTTCCTTGTCATGTCTACTCTGGCCATTCTTAGATATACTGCCCGATCTCTGGATCTAATCAATCACAGTGCCAATGGAGGAAAATTGGTCATGTAAGTAGTATATTGAAATTTCTGATAACGAATTATATTTCAGAAGAAACATGAAGAAAACGATCGCTAAACTTGAATTAAAATTCTGACCTCAGATCGGAGCTTTTTGTTCTCTTCCAGAAGAGTGTGATATTGAGCCTTGAGGGATCCGTAGTTTTGATTGAGGGATCGGTAGTCTTTCTCTAGCTGCGCAGTTTTCCATTTGGCTCTTCTGTTCTGGAACCAAACCGCGATTTGCGTTGGCTGCAGCCCCAGAGCCCCTGCCAATTCCTCTTTCCTCCCGGCTTCCGGTATCTTTCCCAACTTAAAACTATTCTCCAATGCCCTAGTTTGTTCCATGGTGAGCCTCCTCGCCTTTTTTCTTTCATGGGAGCTATGGACGTTCTCTGAATAAGAAATATTTAATGATTCGCCTGCCATGCTAATGTCAAAAGCCGAATAAGAATGAACTGCCTTCCCCATAATATCAGATCTCAGGTTCAGATTCTCATTGAAGAGCCCTGAAAACCTGAAGAAATAGGATATGAAGGATACAAGAATCTCTGAGAAATGAAGCCGTGGAGAGACAGGATCAATTCATCCGATAAAGCAATTAGTGTGTTGTTCACTCTATAGAGATATAGATTCACGAAAAATCAAGTGGGTTTCTGTTGGAGATGGACGTAATATTCGTACTTCCTGCTGCACTGCGCATATTAGATTGCAATCTGTACGAATTCCAATGATTTTCTCAAAATTCACATGCAGTTGTCTATAATGAGACTTTTTGAAAGCCTTTCCGGTGGCTATTTCTGGTCAAAATCCGGCAGCAATTTCTTGGAATCGCAAGTTTGATACCTAGTTTCTGCACAATCAAAGCGTCCCAGGGGTTTTTCAGGGCGCTGAATCCAAATATGCAGTTAAAAAATCATTTTAACTGCAACAAGTCAAGATTTAATCTCAATTTCTTTCGCCGGATTCCGTCACCGGAATCTTCAAAAAGTCGCATTATAGACAACTCCAATTCACATTGTTCCACACCATGAGAACCTCTCTTCATGACCTTGTCGGTAGAAAGGCATGGTAACTACATAAACTTTTATCTAGTTTGAACCACTTTGAGCGTGACAAGAGGAAAGTTAGTGACAATCATTTCCAATAAATAAAATTGGAAAGATATTATAATAGAGATTGATATTATGATATTAATTATTATAAAGATATTTAAGAACATTATTTTTTTATATTTAAAATAATTTTAATAATAAATTAAAAATATGGTCCATGGGTATAGAATAGATGGTGATGGATGTACTCTTAAGTTACTTTTTGATGTGATCTAGTCATGTTAAGGGTTGGTGTGGCCCATGCTAAGTGTGATGTATTAGTGATTTTGAAGGCTTAGATAACCCTAGGTTTCTGGTTTCTCAAGTCACACGTCAAGCATGATATAGTCTTTGATGAACTCAAATCACTTGACACATAAATAAAAATAAAAAAATAAAAATTGAAATATTTATATCATTTTACTTAAATTCATAAATTATATATTAAACACTTTTATAAACCACTTTTTCCAAATAAGATTTATGGGTTAAACCCACTTTTGTTTTGAAGCACATGCTACTCATTCATATATATACTAGCAATTGGCCCTAAAGGTGCAAAGGTTCACTAAATGAAATGAAGATTTGGGAAGATCATCTAGAAAAAAAAATCATTAATTATAAAAAATCTTATTTATAATAGAGTAAATATTATATAATATTGATCTCCGTCAAGGTCCTAAAGCCTAATGATTGATTCCCTAAACCACACAATGGGTCCCCTTGCGAGATTTCATTAGCCTAGTTGACACTACTTCAGGAATGAGGCTAATGTTCTTGTTACAAGAAAGGCACAAATTTGTTAGATTATGAAGAGAAACCTTCTACTTTAGTGGTTCTTTACTTATTGATGGGAATTTTCCATTGCAGCATTTGGTTATTCTCGGAGTAAGATGATTGATGGAAAAGTATGCATGTAAATAGATAAATGCCCACTACCATGAAGAGAAGGGCAAATTGTCAAGACAAAATGGACTAGTTTTGTGAGACCACAAAGATTTGTTGTTATCTTGAAAACTATTAAAAATTTAGTGACATTGATGTTATTGACAATGCTTCAACCTCCATCATTCTACCACAATCATTAACGTGGAAATGTTTAAGGTTGGACCAAACATAATCAAGAAAGGGTATTTTATTTATTTATGTCCTCTTCAACTCAATTGTTTTGAGTCCAAGCATGGAAGATAACTTCAATTTGCGCACCTTTCAAATATGTTAATGCCTACTTTCTTCCTTCAATCTTGTCCACATTGGAAAATGGCACTTCATCTAGCAAACGATATCAATTTAAAGATTGCTTGAGCTTGTGACAACCATTGACATATAGTCTATTCGTGTATAATGCATTATCAATGTTGACCATTGATTTGACTATCCAACAAAGTTAGGTAAACATTTCAAATTGAAGCAGCCATAGCGTAAATTCCTTTAGGCAAGTTAGGTCACTGAGCAAAAGCAGGGAAATATTTCCAACAAATTCAAGAAGTTTGCATCTTTCTCAAAGTCAAGGACTTGGAGAATTTAATATGTTGCACATTTGTTATGTTTCCCAACGAACTTGGCAGTGATATCATGTTATTTAAATCCTAAAGTTTCTCAAAGAGCAGAGATGAAATATTAATTTTGACAATATTAAGATTTAAATCTACTGTGTCAAAGGAAAGGCCAATCAAGTCCCTCAATAATGGAGATGCATGCAATACAGTGTTAAATACTAAATATTATATATGAATATTTACAAATTCCTAACTTAGAAGGTGCCTACAATATATTCTAAATGTTAAATATTATATATGACTATTTAAAAATCCTTACCTTTGAGTTTAAAAACATTTTACTATTGAATATAAATCCTTTGAAAATACACAATGTTGATGATGTTCACTGGTGTTTCCAACGCGGTGAGGTATGCACAAGAGTGGTCATGTTTACCACGTTAATACACAATGTTGATGATGTTCACTTGTGTTTCCAACAAGGTGAAATGTGCACAAAAGTGGTTATACTTACCATGTTCATGTGATGACACAATCAGTTGATGTTGCTCATGATTCAATTACCCATGTTTGGTACCGTGACTATGGTTTATGATCATTGCATATAATATGAGCATAACTATGAACACCACTATTAAGGTCATGATGGTTATGAAAATTATTTACGTCGTCCAAATTGTCATGACCTTAAATTATTTACTTTATCCAAATTGTCACGACCTTTTAAGTTATTGTGCTCTCTTCATTGTGTTCATGACTTCCATGAGAATGAGAATAGGAATGATTGTGTCCATAAAATCCATGAGAATGAAAATGAGAACTAAAATTCATGAGAATGAAAATGGGAACAATCCCCACCATGGATATGATGATGCACTTCATAGAAAAATTCCAACCCCATAAGATGGACCACAAGTCCTCTAGCTGAAACCAAGGAATTTTGAAAGGGTGCCACAACACCAGTGAGAGCATTTTAAAGAAGGGGGGAAGGGTGCCACAACACTAGTGAGAGCATTTTAAAGGTGGGAGGAAGTGTGTTGTGCCTTAAGGGTGAAAGGGATGAGATTCGAGAATTGAAATAAATCATTAAGGGCTTCATTGCACTGCCACTGTTCATAATGAACTCAAAATTTAAGGATATGTAGCCACATTTAAGGATCTATAGGATATGTCAACTTTCCATCACACTAATTTGTAGCCACATTTTACATAGATTTATAAATCGCAAACTCCCCTTGTTGGTTTCGAAATTGGTATAAAACAATGATAAGGTTTTTGGTTTGTGTTGTTCAGTAGCCATTGATATTGATTACAAATTAGGAATTCCTTCAAACATAGGCAAGCCAATACACATCTGTACAAGGGAAATCACCCCTCCCCCCTTTCCAAACAGTTGGTTTTGGAATAGGGTTAACTCGGTGATGTGGTTCCCATTGTTCGAGAACAATACGGATAATATCGATATCGATAATGAATGATATGAAATCTTGTAGAGATGTGTGATCCAATGATTGAATTCAGAATATTATATTTATTTGCAAGAGCTTTTGCATCCATGGGACGACCAATCATTATTGGAATATTTAGGAAAGAACATGGTCAAACGGTTCAAGGATAAACAAGCTTCATTTCCCCATGTTTGATTTGGAATTTTGTACTGAATAGAACAAAGAAAACAATGAAAGAAATGTTAGAATTAATGGAGAAATTTAAGCTTTCCTATGTTTAGGTGTTTTTTGGTTTAGATAGGATTGAGATCCTATTTGTTAGGGAGTGGTTCAAACCACCTGATTGAGTGAAAGCCTATATGTACTAGGTTGTTCTCCAGATAGATATAGAGCGTGTGTATGAGTCTTTATACACTCTCTAAGTATCTTACCTGGAGAGCCATTTAGCTAATAAACTCTCTTTTTATCATGGTATCAGAGCTTCAGGGTTGTTGATCCTATAAGCTGAGTGAGGGCACGACTGTAGCAGAGTCGTCGCGAGATTTGGGTGGAAAAGTGTGACAAGCACACTGTATCACTTCCCCGTCCTCTATTTTGGAAACTCGGCACGAGATTTTGGTGGACCATCGCAACTCCGACGAGTACAATTACGAAGAGCTTCGCGACTTCCCTGTGGATTAAATCGCGCCAACCGACCAGTGGAACAAAGTTGCATGTTTAAGGAAACGTTGTTGCGGGCACACCTTGGTAGACTGCCACTGAGCATCATATATTCTCTCTGGAGTCGAAAGAAAGGCCATGTTTTTCAATTTTTCGAATACCTTCGACTCGATCTGCGCTAGTGCCTGGTGAGACTTCCCTAACAAAGAAAGATCGACTCCAATGGTAAGACCTCCAGTGGCTATAAAAGGCTTCTCAACAACAACATTCATCTTTAATGATTTAAAACAGAACCAGTGGGATTCGGCCAAATAAGCCGTGTGGAAGCCGATTGTCAGTGATCTTGAATTGCTTTGTCTAGAGTTGAATGAAATCTGATGCAGTGGAGGCATGATTGTGGACTATGACATCTCCGTGATTGAGGTGATCTGGCATATAGGAGGCCGTAGTGGAGGTCGGTTTTATTGTGTTGATCGGAGGAGCGTCCTAGTAGTTGATGTCGAGTGAGATACGGGGGCCGAATCACCAACAAGGAGGATCTCTCTAATACTTGAGATCCTCATCCAAGAGGCTGCAGAGAAGAGGCTGGATCGCCGAAGGGAACAATAGAGGAGGTCGGATCGCCAACAAAGCTACAAGGAGGAGGTGAGGAGGACGAGATCGCTCAAGGCCATGGAGGAAGTTGTGCGCTGCGTGTAAAACTGCTTGGGTGGTCTCTGGAACCTGGTGTGGCCTCTGGCAAAGGATTGTGGCTGCATGAGATCAGCGGCAGCATAGAAGAAATTGGTGCGGTGAGCGTGGAGCGTCCTGCACGTCTGTTTGTGGGAAGCATTATGTGTGAGTGAGAAGTGCTAAGAAGATTGTTGTGTACATGAATGAGGAGTCGGTAGTGTGGAGGTCGGATTGCCAATCAAAACCACTAAGGACATGAGGAGGCCAAGATCGCGGAAGCCGTTGGCTGCGTGTGGCAAAGTGTTCTTTGCTTGCGTGTGGCTGACTATGAGGAGATTACCATCCTCAGAGCAGCATGAGATCTGCGCAACAGAAATACGATCCAGGCTTGTGCAATCAGAGGAAATTGGTGGAGTGTTGCTGCTACCTTCGCATGGAGGAGAATTGCCTAGATTCAGTGAGATTTCCTAGCATGGAGCGTTGACTTCCGATCCGTGCCGATCCATGCCTCTGTTGAACACCATGAACTATGGAGACTACGATAGTCATCATAAAATAAGGAGTGTTGTCTGCGCCTATTCTAGATCTGTTGCGTGTTGCCTACATGGTGGAGTCTGTGTGGAATTGAAGGAGCTTGTAATGGAGGCGAGAGCAGCGTCGAAGTAGTAGGCACAAGGCTGCATCCTCCAACCCCCCAGTCTGCTCGAGCAGAGGGTGTGGCACTCCGTGGATCTAGAGTGAAGGGGTTGAGGGTGCCTTCTCACGGTGGTCGTTGAGATCGGTGTAGTCGTTGCAAAGCTATGGTGTGGAGGTCGCGCAGGAGGTCGACTTGTGTGAGTTTCAATCCAATTGCAAAGGTCGATTTGTGAAGGTGCTTGATCGTGGATCTGCTTGCATTTTGAAGTATGATTGGTGGCCAAGTGTGGAGAATAGAAGGTTGCCTCCAGGTGTGTTGGAATTAGTGAATGCAAATATTGGATTATTGTCTCTTGAGATTGCTAGAACTAATGATGTGCTTCAGGATGGAGTCGCTAAAGTAACTGGATGTTTCTGAAATGAGTGGATGAAAATATTTTAATCATCGCCTTCAAGATTCAAGCCTACCTTCAAATAATTCGTATGTGAGATCATTGGTGAAGCTAATTAGAAAGTTGTTTGTTTTCTTAAATACATAGAGATTTGACAAGCACAGGAAGCTGAGGGGGACGCCAAGTTGTGTCTTCCACTGCCTGGACAGAATTGGGATCACACTGGTGGAGAGAACCGAGAGCATCAGTGTGACATTTGATTGTGGTACTTTGGTGTAGCTGCTAGACTGAAGTGCCTAGCAGTGAGCGTGGTGGATCGATTTCTAGATCCAAAATTGATAGGGGAGAAAATGGGTCTTCAAAGTAAATTGAAAGAGTCTCGAAGAAAGCTAAGGAGAAAGCATCAAAGGAGAAATGAAAACTATTGTTTTGCTAAATTTAGTGGTGTGTTTCAGGTTGACGGTGATGGACCAGCTGTTCTTCAAGATGCAGATTTGGAATTTGGTGAGATTATTAAATGGTTAATGCCAAATTTACCTTTTTTTCAGGGATGAATTATGAAATATGGGCAAATGAAATAAAAACAGTACTATGGAAGGTAAATTTACTGGATTATGTTGAAGATGTTAATAATGATAGTGGAGATGCATCAACATTAAGTCTTATAACATCTACAGTAGATGACAACATCATACTCAGCATAATATGAATATGGAGAGAATCTTAGTACAAAGTTTTTATGGGATGTTTTAGTAATGAAATATTGTTTGAATGAGGGCAATGATGTTGAAGATATTGCTCTTGAAAATGATCCCATATTTGATTGTGAAACTGAAGATGAAATGATGGGTGATGAATGTGTGTTTGTAACTGAAACTTGTGATGATGAAAACACATCCATTATTCTAGAACCTGAAAGTTTTCCTGATACAGAAATCAAGTTTGATGAGACTTATATACATCATGATGAGTGGATCAATTTGATGATGGAAAAAAATCTTATTAATGAATCACTGTTTAGTGAGAAAGAAGGCCTATCCTCACATACAGATCAAATGCAGAACATGCCTGCAACAACAGAACTGAGTGAAGAGGCTGAAGGCATAACTATGAAAACAGAAAGGGACGAAGTAGGGAGAGATGGAGAAATGAAAGCCCTCCTGAAGGAGCAGGAAGATAAAAGAAAATGTGGTCCTCTTTATAAATCTAACATTGTTTTTTGTGCAGATATTGGGAGGCAAGAAAAAGCAACAAAGTTTCAAGAAGAATTGAAGTTTCTTGAAGCATGGCTTGAAACAGCATGTCTTTATGAAGTCAACACAGAAGTTTCATTAATGAATGGTGAAGACATCATCGCTGGTGTTCAGATGGTTGACACCAAAATAGTGAGAAGGAAAATTCTCCTATCCAGCCTGCCATAATGCTGAGAAGGGGAAGAATACAAATTCAAGCTTTCCTTCACAGGGGAATAAATGAGGTGAAGATACAACACTACCTCATGGCAAAGAAAGTGAAGATGAAGTCTCATCCACAAATGAACAATTATGGCCTCTACTGCAAGAAGGCAAAAATGAAAGCTCTGTGTTTTACCATTGTAAGCCTAGCTGAGACTGAGACCAATAGGGGTATGTTATTGTTTAGTACCCTTTCTCCAATAAGGGGGAGTGTTAGAATTAATGGAGAAAGTTAAGCTTTCCTAGGTTTAGGTGTTTGTTGGTTTAGATAGGATTGAGATCCTATTTGTAAGGGAGTGGTTCAAACCACTTGATTGTGTGAAAGCCTATATGTAGTAGGTTGTTCTCCAGATAGATATAGAGCGTGTGTATGAGTATTTATAAACTCTCCAGGTATCTTACCTGGAGAACCATTTAGCTAATAAACTCTATTTTTATCAAGAAATTGGTGGGATATTAAATCACAAGGAACATTATAAGAAAAGCTAAATTTCCTAAAACAAAGTACATTTATCTTGGGGAAGTATGGAGAATTTTCAAAAATCCTATGATCATGTCTGAAGAACATTTTGGCTTCTCATGAAATTGTTTTGTCTAATGATGATAAATATCGGTAATGTAGGCTTCTAGTGAAGAAAATTTGAAAATTGTAAGTTGGTTTAATAACTTGACTACAATTGTTGGTACATTGTTTTTAGCATGTTTTGAATGGCTAGAATCAATTATCATATTATTGGTGGATAGCAGTTTGTTAATGATTCTTAGTCATGTATTTGGCTGGCTGCCTACTATGAAGCCTACTTCTGGTGGAACTTGCAATTCTCGTCTATATAGAATTCTTTCAATGTTTTTTGGTGGTCTTTTAATTGGAGTTGAAGGTGTGCTTTTGACTGAAGTTAAGACAGATTGTATGAGGTCCTCTTTGACTTCTCACACATTTCAACTTTTCTACTATTTAGTATCAATATGTCAATCATATTAACTTTGATGATTCCTGAATCTTTGGAAAAAAGATGTTCAATCTCTTGATTTAGTGATTTCTCGAATTTGGTTGCAATATGTCAATTATATTAACCTTTGATGATTCTCAATTCTTCGGAAGAAAGATGCTTAATCCCTTGACTTAGTAATTTCGTAGTTTCTTGCAGTATAGCTACCCAATGCACTTGCACCTTTGTGTGAGAGCGCGTGAACGGTTGAGATCTTTTGATGTTTTTCAAGACATGTATTGTGATTCCTCCATAAATTTATGATTATAATTCGCTTTATCCTTCTAGGTCCACAATACATAGAGTATTGTGAACAAAAGCAAATGCTTGTTACATCTTTTGAATCTAAAGCCAGTAGAGGAGTGGGAACTCCATACACTACCTTGGCCTTGAAGGCAATGTCAAAACACTTTAAATCTTTAAGAGACAATCAGTAATTAACTTATAGTCACAAGTAAGGCATTAGGTGAGGACTCTAGTTTTGCTCGTGTTAACTTATAGTCACAAGTAAGGAATTAGGTGAGCACTCTAGTTTTGCTGGTGTAAATAGAGGGAAAACACCAAGATTAGGATTTATTGATCAAAACCTTAGGCAACAACATGTAGTACAACATTTCCCTGATCTGGGTGATTATCGTGCCTTAAATGGCATTCATGCACACTTAATACGCATGGTGCCGCCACCTGCTCCGCGGCGTGGAGCCCCAGACGAAGAACGAAGGTGGGGAGATGGTTTTTATGGCCTTGGCATGGCGCAAGACAGCGCCATTAATGGCGAACGAAGCCCGACGCAGTCTGTGGAGCAGTATTTACAGGCAACGACTCAGTGATTATTCCATCATGCATTCGATCGAAGACTACTCTGTTCGGTTTGTTGTAAGTTCTGTGGGTGAGGTCGAGAGGGAGCCCCGCCTTAAAGGGGAAATTCGAGCTGGTTCTGGCTCGAATTGGTGGCCCTTCTACTCGTCCAGTATTCTTTGCTCTGGAATTCCATCAACAGTTTGGGGTAAGTGCTTCATTCGCGGTTATCTCAATTATTCCGGCTCTGTTTCTAGGATTAGTGTTTCCATTGTCTTCTGCTCTGTTTATCGATTCGGTTCGGGGTCCTTGGGTGCTCTGAGGCACAATTCTGGTTTCCACACTGTCTCGCTGAAAGTCACAGTCACAGTTTGCACCATGAAGCGACCTGGGAAGTGTTCTCGCTCCGGGGAAAGACCTGGCAGCAACAAACGACCCTCTGCTCGCCCTCAGTCCACTCCTCTTCTCACCACCATCAACCTCACTTCTTCCCCTGAGGATCCTCCTGCAAGTAACCCCACTCACCATCCGATACCCAATAGCGCTTTCCAATCCACCCACTTTAAATTCCAAAGCAACCTGAACCGCCCTCTAATTTCTGCCCAGATAACCATCCTTATGACGGAGGAAATCAACCAGGTGCCTCCAATTTCCTGCATTGACCCCAATTCTTCCAATACCAGTGAGCGTTCCTCTGCCCAATTCGACATGGCCGCAAAGAAGGATGATGAACCAGTGATACAGGTCGACTCGCCTTCCCTAATTCCTCCCCTGAGTGATTGCATCAACCTAATCCTGGACCCTGACACTGGCAACACCGACAAAGACCAGGAGGGCAACGTGTTGCATGAAAAAGATGGGCTCAGCCACGACGACGCGTGTCAGCAAGTCGAGGAGACACAAGGGGAAGAGGACAGTTGAACAGATTGCTCTTGAGTTAGCACTTTTTGATTTTTGGAAGCCCGCTTCGGGCATTTGGCTCAGTTTTGAGAATTCTCCAGCCGCGGCGTATGCTAATGTCTTGGTCCAGTACTCTCAGGGTTACTAGTCATATGCTTAGTTTCAGCACTCTCTCTCTCTGTTTTTTTGTAATGCCAATGAATTTGGCTGTCTGTTCTGTCTATCTGGTTGTTTGCTTTGATGAGATCCCCAGCTCTTCTATTATGGGGAATTTTTGTAACATATATGATGAGCAGGCTTCTATAGCTGCCCCCTCTTGTAATTTTATTCAGTTTACCAGTTAATAGAAATAGCATAGTCTTTTACCGAGAAAAAAAAACATGTAGTACAACATTTAGGAATGCTTGAACAACATGCTTGGCGTCCATAGTGGCAACTTCCTAAACTTCGATGTATGTTCTTCGTTCATCGTTATTTGAGCATTTTCTCCACTCGTAAGTTGCTAACATTTAAAATTGCATTTTTCAAATAAGTGAATATCCATACATTGAATTTAGATATCATGTAGTGAGTTAGCTGCTATTTGTCTACCTTGGGAGAAGCATGACTTTGAAAAGTTAATTCACACAATTTAATTTTCTTCATACAACCATAACTTTTCCATAGGTGGTAGGTTTCACGGGAGGATTTCACACCTGGATTTGGGAGTGCTGGCATGTCTTTAACATTAGGCCTGTGCCACAATGGAGATCAAGAGAAGTGCAACAATGTTATTTCTTTATCTAGAGATGGTGCAGCCCTAGATTCCAATCACCATTATAATATCCATGATACTCATAATCAAGGCTATGGAAGTGGCTTTGATGACCAAGACATGCAATTCAAAAAGCTCGTAAGAAGTCAGGTCTTGCATTGATTTAGTGGGTTAATTAGGAACTACAGAAACACTTAGAAGTTTCTTGCAAAAGATGGCACCTTAATGCAGGGATATAACGTCTCAAATTATGTAGAACGATATGAGAATTTCAACTTTCAACTCCCCATCTCGCTCTATACAAATTCAACCACAAAAACATGTAAGTTGTCCCATCCAAAGTATGTGGAACAAATTCAACCACAAAAACATGTAGGTTGTCCCATCCAAATTATGTGGAAAGAAGTGAGAATTTAAACTTTCAACTCCCCCTCTCACTCTGTAGAAAAAAAAAGCCATGGAAATGGGTAGCTTGTCCCATCCATGCCAATGAGTAGAGCCACGAATCCAATTGTTGTGATCTGATAATTTGGCATCCAAAAGCAGGGCCTTTCCATCAAGAGAACTAGTGAATTATCCCGGCACAATGTACATAGGACGGTACGCTCTGACAGCTATGGAAGCGGGCCAGGAAGAGCAGGGCCAGGGGAAAGTCGTTGGCATGGAGCGTAAGGCGACTCGGGAGTATTAGTGGGTCCCAAGCGGCAGGATTCAACAAAAAAAAAATTAATGAATCCCGACCCTGTTTGGATTGTCTTGTTCATTAAATATTTTAAAAAATGTATATATATTCATAAATGACACATTAAGCGATTTGGTAAATCAATTTTAAACCAACGAGATTCAAGAGTTAAACCTACAATGCTTTTTAAAGTACGCGCTACTTATATATATATTGACACGTGCATGGATAAGGAATTATGAAGTTTAAGCGGATATTAACATTGCTTAATAACTTTATAAATAATGCAGTCGTATCAGCCAATACTGTTAATTGAATATTTTACAATTTTTTGTTTATTTACGTAATTACAATTATTAATTAACTTTATTAATTTTTTTGGTATATTTTTAATTATTATTAATTTAAAATTTGTAATGTGCATTTGAATTGAAAAATTCATCATTATTAATATAATAGATTTATTAATTAATAAATATCTATGTTGCATGAGTTTTTGGAATGTGGGATTTTGGGAATTTGGGTATGGGTATCGGAACGTTGCAAATTTAGATACAGATATAGGGACGGCTAAGATTTTTCCAAAATTGAATCGGAGCGATATATAATAATAAAAAATAAAAAAAAATAAATAAATAAATTTAATTATATATAATTTATTATAATAATCAAAAATTATATTGATCAAATATTCAAATATTAAAATCAATTTAAATATATAATATCTCCTATACATAAATATATTCTTTGGGTGTCTCTCTCCCTTCATCTCTCTCTTTTATACACAAAAAATATTAAAATTTCAAGTTCATTATGACACATGACCAGTGTTTGAAACAATATGGCTTAAAAATACAAAGTAACAATTTTACATATGTTTCTCTAGTTATTCTTAAGAGAAAAAGTAAAGCAACTCTAATGTTTAAGCATTGATTGCCACATACAATATGCGCACACAATCTTCTGCCATATATATACATAAACAACAACAAAAAGTACTCATCAGCATGACATCCCAGATATCGCCCTTACATCTAGGTGCCACACGCTTCCTTAACCTATCAAGAGATTGCTCCAGTTTCTCAATTAGGAATATCAATGTTAAGGATGTCTTTGGCCTTTCTTCCTGGGAAGGTTTCAACTTAGGCTCATATTTTGTGGTTATTCCCCATCTCCAGGGAACGCCAGAACTCCAAACAAAATAGTCTTCAAAGCTCTCGGAACTTTCCCAAGCTCCCATTACAGCTCCTGCTGAAAAGGGAACGTTCCTATACAGGAACGTTCCCATACAGGAACGTTCCCATACAGTTCCAAAGCTCCTGGGAATGCGAGAACCATTGGAACAGGTTTCCAACCCTCGGGAGCGGAACCCGTATAACATAGATAAATATATATGGTTTTTTTAATTGTATGTATTATAAGTTGAATTAAAAATTTATTTTTATTTATCAAAATTAATGATTCACTTTTTATAATTAATTTAAGCAATTAATTATAAAAAGAAAAGGAAAGAAAAAGAATATTGTTATCATAAGTATTAATTTTTAGGAGTTTCTTATTGAAATTAGGCATCGGTGAATTAATAAAAGAGTGTGTGATTTGTGCTATACTATTTATTTTCAAAACATTTATCACACTACCAATTTTCTTAATTTTTTAACTCAAAAAATTGTCATTATCTTGAAATGTTTCTCTCTTCTTTTTCAACATAGAAATAAAATATTTAAAACTATATAAATGTTATGGACATTAATTTTATTTTGTTGATAAATAAAAATAATTTCACAATTGTTTTTTATATTCTAATTGTTCTATTTTATCAAATTTAATTTTATAATTGAATTAAGTAATTCAAACCCTTATATCAAACTAAAATTTACTATCTTATTTATTAACAAAAGCAATATGGCATAAAATAATAAGAATGTAGTATATTAAGAATATCATAATTATTTTAATATTTTTAAGTAAATTATTTTTATATGTTGATGATGATGATTAACCTCTACTAAGGTCAATGCAGTCTATTGGACCTTAAGAAGAAGAAGAATCTAATTGTAATTTTTCAGTATCTTATTTCTATGCTAAAAAAAGAAGAGAAAGAAGTGCACCAAGATCATTATAGTTGGGTTGATTTAACAAGTAAAAAAGATTGGAAGTGTGATAGGTGTTAGGGAAATGAGAGTGGATATGAGTAAGGGTTGAATAATTTAAAAGAAAGTGTTTTTCGTCCTCCAACTTCTTAGTATCGCAAAGCTGACAAATTCAATTTTTCCAGGGAGCCTTGGGAGTAGACCACTGCTCGAATTCACCTTGAAGCTCATGAGATTTAATTCTAATCTTAGCGATGTTCGTCTTTTTCTTCGAGCTGGTCAAAACAGAAAGATAATTTTGGTTCTCAAAGGTGGGGTCGATCACCTCCTTATAATATCTTAGCTTCCTTTTACCCTCCATCTCCTTTTCATCCCATAGCTTATCCTTAAATTTGGAGGTGAAAGTATCTTTGACACTATCCTTGCTTCCCAGGATGATCTCCTCATTTATCCCCTAATGGTTGATCCAAGACTGGGCATCCTTATGTCACCCATGATTGAGGCGAAGGAGGGGGTTTTGACTAAAGTTAGAAACAATTTTAGGAATCCTCTTGGATTCCATGTTGTAAATCTTCTTCTTATACATTAGATACTTAAACATAGCTCTTCTTTCAATAGGGGAGAGGCCAGCTTCGATCAAGAGGATAGGATAAGGAGTATTTCCCTTGATCTTGAGATTGTAGGTTATGAATTTCTTTTTAATCATCTTAATATTTCTCCACAACTCTCTGGATATACTCCAACCCTAGACTTCATAGTCATATAGGATAACAAGGGTGACAAGGGTCTCAAAGAGGAAGCATTTTTTACTCCAAATACAAAGATCGACAACCTTGCAATTGTTTTCAAACTCATAATAAGCTTTCCATCCTCCAATAATCATTTTCTCAATGTTGTAATTCCAGTTAAGTTAATAAGAAATGCCAATACCCAAATATTTATAAGATGAGACCTGTTCCAAGCAATTGCTATCATAGACGAAATTTCCATGGGTGATATTTTGGATTTAATTATCATGATTTTAGTCTTATCGGTATTAACCGTCATAACCATCTTGAAGCAATAGTCATGAAGAGTCTTAAGCTTCTTGTCTAGGTCCTCATGGCTTCTAGCAAGAAGAACGATATCATTGGCGTAGAGGAGAAGAGTAATGATAATACTAGCAAGCCCACTCCCCTTCCACCCCCGCGATTTCCAAACACTCCTCTAGCATATCCATCTAAATAACAAAAAGGGTAGAGGAAAGGGGACACCCTTACCTAACGTCGATATTGCATTTAGTATTGTTAGACCACCCTTCATTAGTCTTAATTTTGGCAACAACCGTCTCGTAAAAGTGAATCACAACATTCTTCAACTCAAGAAATCATTATCTCATCCAGTGTTTTCCAAAACTTCTTCCAGAAACAATGTCAAAAACTTTTCTATTATAATTACAATTAAATATTATTAAATTATTTTAATATCTTTATTTATCATGTATTAACATTATCTATATAGTAATTTAAAAACTAAAAAAAAAACACAAAACTTCATTGGTTAACTAAGAATATTATTGTTACGTGGTACTAAAGCAATTTAGATTCTAAGTACTATGTT